>JAJIYU010001236.1:0-37748 GCA_030144865.1 Tinospora cordifolia | reverse complement strand
CTTGACTAACAGTGGAGAGGTGAGGATATATATTGTTGTAGCTAACCAACCTGTAATTTTACAAGTAGTTTTTATTTTATTTTTATTTTTTGGCCATATATTGTCTTCCTTGGTCATCTTTGCTTCAATTAAAGGGTTGACATTAACATCTTGATTTTTTTTTTGGGATTTTTCATCTTAATTAATTCAGAAGATGTCCTGAGAAGACTATTAAATGATCACAGTTTTTTTTTTTCCTATCAGTTGAAAAATTCAGATTTAACTACACATTTGGAGAAAATTCATCCGCCGCCCATCTTGATTTAAATGGATTTTGTTATAATAATTTACCAAGAATAATTCTAAAGCAAATTTATTAAAACTCTGATCATAATTTATAATATTTCAATAGTGAATAAAAAAACATTGTTATGGACATTTATTAGCAAAATAATATTACTGAAAAACATTATTGTTAGTTGTTTTAAGGTAGAGTAAAAAACACTATATATGAAAATGACAAATTAAAATTATCAATTTATGTTATATTTCTTTTGGTCAAAGTGGACAATGGCCAGTTGACATGTACAATATTAAGAAAGAATAATGTTGCTTTATTTTTGAAATTGCAATTACTAGTGTTGGTCGGACTAGGACAAGGAATGAATCAAGTACCGTTTTATCTTATCACAGGCTTCAACAACGTATGACCCTGTCTCACGCAAATACTATTACATTATCTCTTAAGGCATGTTTATCCCTTTATTGGACAATTATGAGTTTCACATCTATTTAATATAAATTATTCTTAAATCTTTAAAAATACATTTATAAATATTTAATTAAAACAATTAAATTTGACTAAAAGTGGAACATTGACTAGTTTGAACTGCACCCAATCCTTTTCACCTTTCTATACAAAAATAGGACTTTAATTTTTTTTCTTTCATCAAATACAGAAAGTGAAAAATGAAAAATCTGAAAAAAGTGAATGGGCAATTTTTTACCGCAAAGTTGCCTTTTTCAAAATTAGTAAAAAAAGAATTTTGATAATTCCATTAATGTCAAAGCTCATCATAACTTATATGTTTTCACTTTCTTTTTGGCCTTTTTATTTCTTTTTATTAATTTTTTATTATTTTCTTGAAAATTAAATAAATGAATAAAAATGATTCCTAGAATTTTGACATGGTTCACCAAATACAACAAATAAAAAGAGCTAATGACTTAATATCTCAAAAGATAAATACAAAAGCTTAGAACAAGATATTTAATTAAAACTCTAAATAACTGAAAAAATTTACATAATTAATCGACCCAAGTACATCAAAATTTTTCTCTACAACACCCATCTACAGTTTGCTGCTACCTGTCCCCCACCGTGCCGGGTAGGGATTATGGGATGAGGTGATCGTTCCTCACTGCGCCGCTGCCGTTGACCGGAGACAGCCGCCGGGGAGTAGAAACCTGAACTTCTCAGCGTTCTCTAACAAGTAAGAAGGAAGATGAACGGCCGACGCCGATCTAGGAATCGAACCCATCTTCTTGATCAATTCCTTGAAGGTATATTCTTCAGGTAACATGTCAAAAAGATCATCCCCTTTACATATAATCTTCTGAATCCTAGAAAGTTTGAGAAAATCCTTGCTTCTAACTCTATCTGCATGGCTATAACCAGTCATCTTGAACACAAACTCTTGAAGACGTCGGAAACAAAAGCTACAATGCCAACCTGCATCGGATAGGATCACATCCGTTTGCCTAGAATGCCGGTAGAAACTAGTCCCTCGCCGGAATATATGAACACTAGCTCGCCAACTACTGTAATCCACCGGAAACTCAAAAGAATACATGTAGTTTCTTAGCTCTAGGTGCATCACTTGAGGAATACCATCACACCATTGCAACAACTTCATGGTGTGGGGACTAGGGATCTCATCGGTATCAGACATGATGAGTAGGTCACCATTGGCGATTCCTGCTCGTTGAATCAACGAGTTCATGGCCACTCGTTGCTCCGATTCAAGGACAAACGGGTCTTCGTGGCGGTCTCGAAAAGCCACCCTCCCCGGAAAAACACTATGAACTATCTTCTCGTCAGCAAACCCAAACCTCGCCCGACTCTTCGAGAAGAACAGAGGCTTCGGGATCCCAGTAAAAGTGGTGTTAGACTCTAAGATAACGAATTTGTGAACGTAGGGGTAGAGCTCTCGGTAACGAATCTCAAGGATGTCGAGCTCGTTGCTGAAGATAATGGCGTCGAAAATTCTACGAGGGTGGTCTCGAAGAGACCAGCCATGAAGGGCGCACAAGTTTTTGATGGGCACATTCTCGGCGTAGTAATGGGGGAGACGGGTAAAGGGTGGTGGCGGGTTGTCCCAAAGCGGGCGGAAGAAGTAAGAAAGCTTCTGGCCATGGAGGAAGATGCCGATAACACATAAAGGGAGGATGATGATGGAGAAGAAGATTAACAAGCTAAACCTGGAAGAAGAAAATCTAGATGATCTTGACGTCGAACCGAAGCGAATGGATGATTTTAGTCCTGGCATTGGATGTCAAAGAAGAATATAAGAGATTGATCAATAAAATGGTATGGGAGAATGGATTTTGTGTAGTTCTCGATCATCTGCAAACGCATTGGTATGGATATAAATATAGATCATGAGGAAGTTAGAATCAGAAACTATGTACAACAATTAGATCAAACAAATTAGAAAGATTGAGAAAACCAGATACTACACGCAGAGTCTGATAAGGAAACAAATTAATAACATCAAGATAGAAATAGAAACGAAGATGAACAATCAATCTTCAAGAAGGAGATAAGCATCTTGACCCTTCTTCACGTCACTTCGTCGTCTAATGCAAGTTGTCATTTACTCTAATAATAATAATAATAGTAATAATAATAAAAATAATGATTTACCCAATTATAGACTTTCAAGTTTTAGAAAAATTTATTACATTATTACTGATTTCTTTGATTAATTTAATATTTTTATATGAAAATTGGAAACATATACATCAAGAATTATCGATTAAAAAAAAGACCCATAAAGTTGACTAGATGAACGGTGGCTTAGCATCATCATTAAACAATTTAATTAAATCTCGGGCAGTGGGATTAACACAAAATACAAGAATCATAATTATACTAAACACTAATTAATTAATTAATTTAAAATAAATTAAGTGGGCCAAGGGCCCACCACAACCACATGTGTGCTCATGTGGGCTTGGCATATCGGCCCGACAACGACGTGTCCCTCGTTTTTTTCGTAAAGAACGATGATTCGATGAACAAATTCAAAAAAATTTAAAGACAAAAAATCAAGATTTTCCAGTCCATAATAAAATAAAATAAAAATAAAAATAAAAATTTATCATCAAAATTAGAAGCGTAAATTCGACGATTCAAAGAGGTTTTTATTCAGATTGTTTCGAATTCGAAGAAGAAACTTAAAAAAATCTCAAAATTTTGGAAAATTTTCTATCAGAAATTCAAACAAATAAAAATAAATGATTAAAAAACTGAAAATTAGAAGAGTAGATTCGATAGTTTGAAGAAATGTTCATAAAAACAATTCAAATTCACCAAGCGAATTCCAAAAAAAAAAAAAAACAGAATGGAGTATGTCCATCCAATCAGAAACTCAAAAAGAAATTATAATTGAAATCAGAAGCAAAGATTCGATGATTCGAAGAAGTCTACGTCGAGAACGATTTAAATCTGACAAGTAAATTCAAAAACTAAAAATAAAAATAACAAAAATATAAGCAGAGATTCGATTATTCGAAGAAGTTTTTTTTTTTTTTTTTTCCAGAACGATTAAATCCGACGAGTAAATTCCAAAAGATTCAAATAATAAAAAAAAAAACCGAAAAGTTTCATCCAGTCTGAAATTTAAAATACATAGATTCGAGTATTGGAAAAGGCTTCTATTAAGAACAATTTAAATCCGCGAACAAATTCAAATTTTTTTTAAAAAAAAGAATATAAAATTTTAATTCAATCAGAAATTCAAAAAAAATAATAATAAACAATAAAAATCAGAACCACATACTTGATTATTCGAAACTCGAATCTGATGAACGGGTTTCAAAAAAAATAAATAAATAAATCGGATAAAATCACCTCGAAACCGAAATCTCATCGCTCTTCTTCCTCTTCCCCTTCTTCTTCTCCTACTTCTTCCTCTTCTTTCTGCTGGCGGTGGCGTTTCATCTCGGATTCAAAACCTAATTCCATTACATTGAAACGCGAGAGATTTTAATCTCATTAAATGAGAAAGAGAGAGAGAGAGAGAGAGAGAAATTAAAGAATCTAAAATTAGTAATACAGCTCTTCAGAATTCCGCCTTCGATTTCGCTATTTATTTTAGGGTTTCTTTCTTAATCTAATTTTCTTTTCTTTTTTTTCTTTTTTTTTTTGTTTTGTTTTGTTCTCATCTGACAATTCAAGAAATCAGAAAAATTGGATTGATTGATTCTGTCACGCTTCCATTGCTAGCATTTATCATCTTATTATTTAATAATAATAATAATAATAATAATAACAATAATAATAATAATAATAATAGTAAACTATGTTGTGCTTTTTTTTGTCAAAAATTTTTAAATTATCTATTATTTGTATTTCTATAGATGAACTGCATGTAAGATCGACTTAAATATAATTTAAATAAAATAATTTTTATTAAAACTGAATTGTATTTTTTGTCTTTTAACATAGTTAAATCATTAAAATTATTTAAAAAATATGTATAGTAACAATTAAAAGATGCAGAAAATGGTAGAGTAATGCAATTAAAATGAAAGATGCAGAAAAAATTGAAAATTAGGTATTTTTAAAGTGAACTTTGTAAAGTATAATTTAGGTAGAAGTCTATTATAATAGTATAGATTTATTAATTTTGAAATAAAAATGATAGAGTAATGCAATATAAATTTATTTGAGCTTTATATGATATAATATATACTTATAATCATTATATATATATATAGTTGCATATTTCAATATGTACATCACTTTATTTATTTAATGGTGAAAATAAAATAACACATCATATGTTATGATGTTTAATGTTTAAATTAGTATTTATTTTACGTTTTTTTTTTCTTTTTTTTTTGGGCCTTTCTCACTATTATAAGCATTGAAAGCAAATACAGCATATTAATTTCTGAAAAAAACCATAATCTTCCAATTATATTATATAAATGTCATTAAAATCAACATCATGAGATTTTTTTTTTTTTTAAGATTTTATCAGTGAAAGATTAGGCTACAACTAGTTCATTATTGTGTAAAGCAAAATACCAAAGAAAAAATGAAATCTTAAATATATATATATATAATTATCATTTTTAAAGATAACTTGTTTTTCATCTATTAAACCTTGAATTGTTTTTGGGTTTTAATGAATCAAAAGTGCTTTTTGGTATTTTCAAAAAATTTGGATACAAGAAATTGGGTTTGAGTTGTAAACTAAGCGAATGTCAAAAAGTTAAGGACTGGCACATGATTTCTTCAAGTTAATGTTTTTGTGCTTAATGAAATTTAATTTTTCATGAAAATTATATTTTTTACAAATTTAGAAAAATTATTTCAGATTACAATGAACCACATACATCTTTAGTATGTCTAAAACCTTGGAAGAAAAGAATATTTGAATCATTTAGAAAAATTGTGTGTATGTTAGAAAAATCAATCTGTTAACTAAATAAAATTTTTGATAGAAAAGGAAATAACAAGGAAATACTAAAGTCATAAAAAGAATTTGTTGACCAAGGAAAGTGAACTCAATGCCTTTTAATTAAAAGTTTCAAATTTGAGTTTTAGATGTAAAGAAAATCATATTGAGAGAGCTATCTTTCCATACCTTTTCATCATTGCATTTATTCAATACCTCAATCTCACTTGACTTTGAAATTTGTTACTGAAAGAAAATGTTCAATGTCCTGAGGGGCTCTGTAACCAAGGTTTCTGAACAACAAGATGGCTAAGAAAAAGACCAGAGAAAGGAAATGATTTACATCTTTGAAAGGCCCATCCTTTTACCTTAAAAAATTCGTATACCTAAACTTAACTTACTTGTTTCAATCAAAATAAGTCAACCTTAAAGACATTTTCTATCCTTGTGGTAGAGTTAACTTTATCCCCAAGAGCCCAAGAACTAGAACGGAAGATAAAATGAATTTACAACAGTCGTTGCTCAAAAGAAAAAGAAAGATATCATTAAGCAAGAATCTGAGTGCGCTTAATTGACTTAGCTTTGATAATTAGTTTTGAGGCAAATGTAAATGAGAAATTTTTTTAAAAAAAATTATTATTAAAAAAAAGGGGACTAATAATGAGAAGTACATAAAAACTATTTTTTTTGAGAGAGAGAGAGGAAAGAGAATGTAAGAACTAGTCTTATATTAAATTTTATTACTGGATTTTGTAAAGATAAAAATATCTAAACAATGATTAAAATAGACCTAATTTTTTATTTGACAATACCCACTTTCTTCTTCTTTTTGTAAATTTTTTAAATTGCCCTAACCTTTTTTTTTTCTTTTTTTTTTTTTTTTAAGAAATGAAAAAAAGGTTACTGTCTTGCAGATCACACCTCGAAAAAGTATTGGATCACAAATTTACAACCCAGGATTTTTAAAATTTTGTTTTTCATAAAAAAAGGATGACGATGAAAATAGTTCAAATAATTACTGAAAATGGGAGAGGTGATTAAATGAATAATTGAAGTGCATTTAGCCTCACGCATTTTCACCTATGAAGAAAATTTCAGAGCCACCCATTTATTATAATTGAGCTCTCCATTAATGTGATTTTCATCCAGTCCTGTATAAGAGAAGAGTGGCAAAAAGATGACCCTGCAATCCTTTTTTTTTGTTTTTTTTCCAGTTTTTCTCTTTTAAATGCTGACGCGATATTTAAGCTAGAAGAATGCAAAACCTCTCAGGAGGGCAAAAAGGCAAACAAACAAATAACCCAAAAATAAAAATCAACTATTATGATCTTGTTCTAATTTTGCATATAGTTTACACTAGTCAATATTTATAAATTTTGCAATTTCCTTGTATAATTCATACATTATCCATATGATCATTTAGTTCTACATTGAGCTCTGTTAACAGGCCAAAATAAAATAAATTACTTACAACCATTAAATAAAAATGGAATATACCTCCAAATACAAATCAACCCCAAATCTAATAGTTGTAAGTATTACAAATACATTTTTGCATTCACCTGCCACAGTCATTTTATTATTGTTCTTTTGTTTTTTTTATCTGGAAATGGTGAATGCACTACAAAGCAAAGGGTTTATAGCAAAACAAACACAAAGCTTGGAATAAATTCAAATCTTCTGAAGTTATATTTAATTATTTTTTTTAATTTTGTTTATGTTTTTTAACATCTTATGCACCACCAAAAATTTGCAAAAGGTTAGTATTACAACATTTTAAAGCTGAAGCCAGCTTGAGAAATGAGAAAATGAGATCAACCTGATAAAAACACAAAGTGCTGAGAATATTTAAATAAAACAAAGAGCGCATTGGAGTCCTCAACAACCCAACTGCTCTTCTTCATTTACCAATGGTCTAATCTTCGTCTTCATCTGCAGTGGAAGAAGAAAAACAAATCGTCAAAGAATGGTATCCACAACTAATGCAGGAGACTAATGTATCATTCCTTGCCTGTAGAACTCAAATAATGTTTGAATATAAATTTTTCGAGGATGAAAGAAAATTTATTAGATAAGGAAAAACAGAGTACACAGATACACAAGATACTTGGACCAAAGAACTATCCCAATTTAATAATTATCCCGCAATTAGCAACCCGTCGGAGTAACCAGGACCCAAGTGCTGGTCCTGAACCTAATACGTTTTCCAAAATTGATCAGGCTCGTTTTGATTAAATTATTAAACATTCTGGAATTCCTTTCAACCCCATAAGAACCATAATGTGGTGTAAAGATAAGATGGCAATAGCCCCTCCTCAACCATTGAAGGGTTCCTATATGGACCACCCAAGAATTTAAACCAACTAATCCAAATCTCTTTAGCAAACCAACATGCAGAGAACATGTGCTCCAAGCTCTCCCCGTCCTGCAAACAAAATAGGCAACTATGTGGCAAAAGGCACCAGTTTGGAGCTTTTCTCTGTAGCATCTCACAAGTATGATTATTCTAAGTATGTACCCATCCAAAAATCCTAACCTTTCTAGGAGCTTTGGCTTGACAAAACATTATGAAGGGCACGGAACAAAAACAGCTCTTCAAAAAAAGGGACTTGGTCAAAAAGTGACCATCAGGATTAGAATGACAGATTAATCTGTAAGGACTTCGGGAAATTCATAGAGAGTACAATCTTGCCAAGATGTCTGAGATCTCCCTAAGGTCTCTATCTGTTAGGTCTCCAAGGAAATGGAAGTTACAATTTGGTTGCAAATTTGAGGGGGTACTTCCAAGATTTACAAGCATGGCAATCAGCTGGTTCTTAGATTTTTTTTTTTTCCTTTTTTTAAAGAAAGAAAAAGAAAAAAAGAGTGAAAAAGGCAAGAGAAAGATTCTGCATATGAGGTAACACCCACCGAGGTGTCTACCCAAAACCTGAATGTGGCCCCATTACCAAACACACAACCTTAGATGTCAAGGACATGGAGAGCCAGAGAGGAAATGAGCTTCCATGGACTTCGAAAAGACACCCTTTCTTACTAATCCTTCTAAAACAACCACAATGTTCAAGCAAGGATCGCTCACCATAAATGCTTCCCACAACTTGGGGCCATAGTGCTCGTGGTTCCATTGCAAGCCTCCACAACCAGTATTGTCGACGCAAAACAACATTGGTGGGCATTATACCTTATATATGCATGCAAGGAGCGGACTAGGTGGTATATAAAATATTTATTTAAAGGTCACTAAAAAACTTATTTATTATTCAATAGTCCCCTTCTATATAAATAATTGGATATATATTCATGCGCGTACATGCAAATATATATATATATAGTTGCTTACAAATATATTCAACATTTTATTCTAAATTGTATAAAATAAAAAAAGGGAGCTATCAATTGGATGAAAAAAGATGAAAAGAAGTTGGTGTCAAAATGTCGTCAAAAGTTGCTCTCAGAGTCGAAGCAAAAGAATAATCAGAGAAAAACTTAATGTTGTGGGGCCTATGGTTTGAATGGTTCTAGCATTAAAGGTTGAGAGGGAGGTCTTTTGGTTTAAAAAAGAATAAACTTTATAAACACCCTTGAAAAAAATAAGAACTCCCTTCAAGGCCTAGGCGAGGCTAAGGTGGTTTCCTTAGTCCAAGGGCCTGAAAGAGGATCCTCAATCTCATGTTCCCAATACCAAGACCATCATCCTCCACTACCTTTGAACCACCTCCCATTTCACTAAACACACCAATCTTTACCCCCTTTGCCTTTCCACCAAAAAAGATTTGACTCCCCTCTCAATTTCCTTGACCACGGACATGCCAAGTATTATGTAGGAAAAGCAACCAAAATTGACCAGATGAGAATTAGCCTACACACATTTGACAAAAATACACACTTCCAACCATCCAATCTTTTCTAATTTTGGGCAATACAAAGATCCCAAAACTATATCACATTCGAATTGCCACTAACAGGATGCTCGAGATAACTCATAGGCCATACAATAACTTAAAAACACCTTTTTGCTAACCTAAGAAGCACACTAGATCCATATTAATTTCTAGGGCAGGTACACTATAAAACCCTAATTCAATGAATCATAAGCCTTAGTGAAGTCCACATTTAAAACCAGGCGCTTCTTACCATTCACCAGATAGTCTTCCATAGCTTTATTAGCTACCACAGTATCAAGGATTTATCTCCCCAAACAAAGGTTGATTGTGAAGTCTCCTGTGTAGAATGAAGTAACTTTCCAAGTCTCAAAGCTCGAGTCCTAAACATACTCTGTAGAGGTTCATGACCAAGTTAATAGGACGAAAACCCTTAAGGCATAAGGACTGGGCCTTTTTTGACGACAAACAAACATAGGCCTCATTAGTCTAAACGTTGACCGCCCTAGTCTTGTAAAATTAGTCGAGAACTCTCATTAAATCGTCTTTGACCACATCCTAGGTCTTTTGGTAAAATGCCATAAAAAAACCATTAGGATGTAGGGCTTTCCCCCATCATAATTGAAGATTGTTCCACACCTAAGATTATTCAAAAGGTAGTTGTTCTAAAGATTCGCTATCCTCTAGGCTGATGATGAGCCAATCAAGCCCATCTCCAATCCAACTAGGCCATGTAATTTTCTCAAAGAAATTGAGGCGCCCTCTACTACACTATCCTTAGTATCAATAATAGACCCATCCTCCATCTCAATCTTTGGAACAAATTTTTCACTTCTCCGATGAGACAATCCCATGGAAGAATTTGGAGTTGACAATTCTCCTTGATACAAAGTGGAGGCGTTGGCTCAACTTGCATCTGACCACGACCCATTATCCTAGATAACATTATGATCAAATGGGGTACTACTCTGTTTAACAGCAAGAATGAATGGCTTGGGCACAGGGATTTCTTTCACCTATCCAATAATTGGTAGCAACCCTTGGGGGCCTATGACAGGTAGGGTCACAAGTTTATGGCGAAATTGAAAATGATGAAGTTACTTGTCAAGTCCTAGGATTATGAGGTCTTCGGGCACTATGGTTAAAAAATGACATAAATTGAACGCCATTTGTTAGTTTAGATAAGATGGAAGAGGAGGGGGAGTGGATGAGTGAGTGATTTCCTTTGGAAGCTATACAAGGAAAATCTTGCAAAATTATGCATGAGGGATGAAAAAAGATGGCTCTTCAAAAGGCGAAGATTAGATGGTTAAAGGACGGGGATAGTAATCTTTGAAATAATAGCCGTGGAAGACTTTCCAAAGACAAAGATCATAAACTTTTAGCACAACAAAGGACAAGGCATTGATATGAAATGAAGTTTGGGACTCTAGTTTGTTGAATTGGCAGGTTTTGCGAACCCATTGACCAAGTAGCTATGAGGTTAACTTAAGGAAAATCTCTATGGGTAGCGTTATCAAAAGGTAGTTCGGTTTTTTTAACCTTGGTACCATATCAAGGCACACCATTAAAAGTCCTTGGAAGTTCATTTCCTCAGTGTCATTGTCATTTTATTAGCATATTGCTCCCATCCTTAATGATGAAAGTAATATGCTCTATGTTTTGGGAGAATAAGCAGTCCTTTGTTATCTACCTAGACTCTATAACTAGCCACTCCTTCCATTCATCGCCCAGTGACAACCAGTCAACCGTTATCTCTTCATGGGACTACCATTTCTAGAGAGCCATTATGGAAGAAAGTGAAAATATACACCTTATTGTCATAATAAATTATGTCCACTTCCCTTTCGATAGGCTTGATAGGTAAGATGTTGGGTTGGCTTGTTGTCCATAGTTTGTTGAGCACATTTCAAAAGATCACGTACCTTTTAAAGTTAAGATGTCAGGTTGGCTTGTTATTCATAATTTGTTGAGCACTAATAATGTTCTTCAGTCTTATGCCTCGTGTCCTATTTTCTCTATCCACTGTTGTATACTTTGTTGGCAGAAAGGCAAATATACCTATGACCTTTTGTATTGTTGCAATTTTTCTTCAATAAATTGAAATAACTAGAGAAGATTCACAAATGGGAAGCTTTTTTACCCCTTACAACAGTGAGGAATGCTTCTCCTCAAGGAATGAAAATTCATCGAAATTAGGTGAAATTCAACTAACTATTTTAGAATTTTCGGCTGCCAAACCAGAATTTAATTGCAAAAGAAAACTTATAAGAAATGTGCAAAAACTTCAAAGATTTTAACAAAATTTGTGAAAACTTTAAAGATTTTGAAAATTTTCAAAAAAAATTTGTGGAACACCCAAATAAATAATATAAAATTCTTAACATGTGCGATATGCATTAAACGTTGTTAATGTTAAAATACATGTCCAAAATCATTATATTTTTATTCTTACTTATATATATATATTTGTTTCCACCATTTTTAATAAAAATTATGCATATTTTACCATTTACATAGATTTTTGAATTTTTCTATGCTGATGAATTTTTACAAATTTTCTCTTGAATTTCTCGAACTATTCGAATTAGTTTTTATTTTTTAAGGTTGAAGTTTGAGACGAAGTCAAATTTTCGTTCCTTGCTTCCTCTTCCATCTTAGGGCACCACCACTCACTCAAAGGTAAATTGTAAAAGTTGTTTTATTTGTAACAATTCGATCCATTTGGGATGAAAGGAATCACAATGTGTTTGAGGGCATCATCGCAGCTCATTCAAGGACACATCAATATGATTTACCTCTTCAAGGGTTTTAATTTGGAGTTCTCTTGTCTTCTTTTTGAGAAACTTTCATTTTCCTTCCACACCATGGTCTTCATTATTATTATCTTTATTATGTTTCTTCTTAAACAGGTGTTACACCAACCCATCAGTCTAGGAAAGGCCAAGCCTAGTAGAAATGGTGCAAACCATGGTTCGGACAGAGCTATCGCTATATACAAAACTTGGAAAATCACACAATGCCAGCTCGGCTCCATGGCATCCGAAATATGAGTTGAGCTGAGCTCAGCAAAACATTGTCACAATTTGAACCATGGACTAAGCCTAGCTCATTTGAGCCAAAACAAACACAAGGGTCGAAATATTCGAGAAACCTATCACTTTCAGCCCAACCTCACTGATGTAGACTTAACAAAGCTCAATTAAGGTGAGCTCATACCCAAGGATGAGCAGAGATCAACCAAGGCAAGCTCATACCAAAGGATGAGCAGAGATCAACTCAGGTGAGATCAACCCAAGAATGAACAAAGATCAACTAAGCTGAGCTCATACCCAAGGTCGAGCAGAGTTCAACTAAGGTTAGCGCATATCCAAAGCCGAACAAAGCTAAACTAAGATAAGCTCATACCTAGGGCCAAGTAGAGCTCTAATCAGGGATGAGCATAAAACACTTGAGCTCATACCATGAATGAGCACACCACACTGGAGTTCATACCATGGATTACAACCCGACACCCAAGCTCATACCATGAATGAGCATACCAGACCTAAGCTCATACTAGAGATGAGCAAACGACACCCATGCTCACACCAGGGATGAGCACACGACACTTGAGCTCATACTAGCGATAAGCATGCCACATTTGAACTCATACTAGGGATGAGCACATGACACATGAGCTCATACCAAGGATGAACACATGACGCCGCGACGCAAATTTGACTAATTGCATGATGAGAGCTCCGCTATGCAGCCAAGACCTCTTCCCATGGCTGATTTGAGCTCATTACCAAACCAGAACATGATATCCTTTAGAATTTAGCCTACAAATCCAAAAATTGTCTAGATTAGGGAAGGTAGTCATATCTACAAGTTTCCTAAAAGGTTGATTCTTGGTCATCTGTAATCTTAACACAACAAGAAAGTTCCCTAATCCAACAACTCTACACTGTGCCTATAATTGCCCTGCTCATGAAAAGGGCATATCATTTCGATTTCTACAAACGCATTGTATTCGAGATTTCTCATCAATAAAGATGGTTTTTCTTAGTTTTACCCTTAAAACCTCGTTATCATTATTATTCTTGTCCTTCTAATTTCCTAGTTGGTTAATTTTTGAACCAACAGAGAGCAAGAAAGTTGTGCAATGGACCCTTTGATAAGATTGCCTTGCATAACAAAAGAATTTTTATTGTTCTAAGAAAATAGGGTGTTGTGTGGAAAATAGTTGTAGACATCGCTAAAGGAGGAAATTCTTGATGGGCTTAGACTATAAGATGTAGTTACAATGTGAACACTCCTTATTCCACTTATCAATAAAAATTCATTGTCTACGATGGGAGTTGTATGGGAGGATAAGTAGCTCGGTGAATGTAGATTGGTCATCACTATCCTAGGTTATTTCTCTTTTCAATTTTACATAATCATCCCATTTTCTCCATCTTTCCTCTTCATCCTATTTCATTAGGACCCATCATTTGGAGCTTCCATTTTCATATGTTTGTAATGGTCAACATATTGAGTTTGATAGCCTTCAAGCTAAACAAATTTAAGTTATCTAATGAGATAGGTAGTTTAGCCCAACACCTTAATCATCCAATCTATAATTTTGTAAGTCTCTCTTCAATCTTCTAATTGACAATGAATTCTTTTAATATTTCCTCTTGCCTCTTGTATATAAAATCCTTAGTTGCCTTCCAAAGTAAAAGTTTTTAGGGTGTTTACCAACATACCATAAAATTACCATATGTCATGTTCTTTAGAAGAAATTACCTAGCAAAGTTTAATAGGATGTGCTTGTAGTTAATCACATAAATTGAAGTTAGGACTGTCATTTGACAAGAATGGCAACACTCATAAATTTAGTTGGAAGGTTGTGTGGAACAAGCCCCTAGTAATAAAGTGGTTATGGAGGTACTTCAAGGAAAATCTATATTTGTGGGTAGAAAGATTAAAATCAGGTTTGCATATTTAGGCTCTCATGAACATCACATTGAGGCAAATATATAGGAGTTCTTGGAAGTTCATTTCCCCAATTTCAACGTAATGTAATTTGCATTTCACTTCCATCCTCATTCTTGGTGATGGTTATTACTTAAATGTTTAGCTTAGGATAAGTGGTAAAACGACAATTGTCTACCAAGCCTTTTTCCTCACGTATTCCATCTATCTAAGCTCCATAACCAGCTCATCTCCTTCTTCCTTTCTTCTCCTATTCTGTGTCATTCTTTGATCCCTTCATGGGATTTCCATTTTCCAAGAGCGCTAAACATTTGGGAGAAAAAGTGAAATTTGCCTATGTTGTCAAATTGTGTCCCCTCCCCCTCAAGCGCCTAAGTAATGATCTAAGCACTATGGGGGGATGATTACAATTCTTTTGGAAGGATATATATATATAGAGAGAGAGAGAGAGAGAGAGAGCATACTAATAAGACCAAAGATTACAAGGAAAAACTAAAGGAAGAAGAGAAGGTCAAGACATTCCCTGGTTACATCCACTTTGAAAATCAGGACTCTTATCCTCGAGCTTGGAGATCAATCTGGATCGTCCTCAAAAGATGATGCTACTTTTGAGGGAGTGAGAGCTATAGCTGGTGGAGTTTCATAGGAAGAGTAGATTTGTACAAGCTACCCCAAATTCATTATGAGAAATTCATCAAGCAACTTTGTTAGTTATAGATGAAGGTGGTTGTGATAAGCTTCAAGTCGTGCTCGTTCCAATAAAAACCAAGGGTTGTTTAGCAAATCAGGGTAGACTTTGTTAAGCTGGAAAATATCTGCTTGGTACCCTTCTAATAGTATTATTTCAAGCCACCATGGAACAACTCCAGTCTCCAGGATAATGATATCTTCATTAAACGTTGTTAATGCTAAAATATACATTAGAAACCATTACATATATACTTTTACATGTAAAATGTATTTATTTATGTTTATTTTCATCATTTTTAATAAAAATTGTACATATTTTAGTATTTACATAATATTTTTTTAACTTTTCTAAATTGATAATTTTTTTCAAAAATTCTTTCCAATTTCTCGAACTCTTCGAATAAGTTTTAATTTTCAAATGTCGAAGTTTGAGATGAAATCGAATTTTCATTCCTTTGATAAAACCAGTCCATGATTCTTTAATGAAATAATGCATGACACAATATGGTTTCATCAAAAAAAAAATATTAAAATCTCAATCATTCGAAATGGCCAAAAAAAATGATGAGTCAGATGAGAAACATGGCCAAAAAATATGTCATGTCGCCTTGTTACCACTTTAAGGAGTCTATCAACTTGTAGCTAAGAAGGAATATTCCAAAAAATATCATCTCGGATGCTAACCGAAAAACCAGAGAGATTTGGTAGTGGATCACTTGGGGGAGTCTCAATAGAAGGTTTTCCAGCTAGCTTCCAAAAGAATATTTTTTGAAATATCCTCTCTCAGCCAGGAGTTGATAGCCTCATTAAAGTGGTAACAAAACGATATAAAAGGTTTTTTTGCCATATTGTTCATCCGACTCATCGTTTTTATGGTCATTTTGAATAATGACATTTTACTATTTCCCGTAGGAATCATATTGCCTCCTGCATTATTTCATCAAAAAATCATGAACAGGTTTTATATTTGATAAGTATTTACTCATGGGCTACCTATTTTAGATTCTCATTCAGAGACAAAGGTTTTCAAATCCAGATCAAACACGGTTTTATGATTTTTTTTTTTAATGAAATTAGAAACCCATGATAATTAGAGAAAAGCGATGTACAATCAGCAACACTGATATGTTATAGTTCTATTTTTTGCCCCCACTAACAATGGCGATATATCTCAATCTACTTAAGACCTTGATGATCCTCTTAGTCATACTAATCAGATGTTCTTATATCAAATTCTATGATCGTCACCTCTTTTTTTGAGATATAAGCCTGCTCCACCATCCATTGAGATATTGGTCAATATTATAAAAGAATTAGCAATATGAGGAGAAGATGTTATAATTCTGAAGTTGTTCCATGGTGGCTTGAAATAATACTATTAGAAGGGTGCAAAGCAAATACTTGCCAGTTTAACAAGGTATACCCTAATTTGCTAGACAACCCTTAGTTCATGTTAGGACGAACAGGACTTGATGCTTATCGCAATCACCTTCATCCATAACTAATAGAGTTGATTGATGAATTTCTCATGACGAATCTCGAGTATCTTGCACACATTTACTCTTCTTATAAAACTCCACTAGCACTAACTCTCACTCCCTCAACATCAACATCATCTTCGAACAACAATCTAGATTGATCTCGAAGCCTAATGATAAGTATGCATGAACACCTCATTGTCCAAGATTTTCGCATGCACAAAATAAAGCTAACAATTTCTTCGCCGAGAGCATCCGCACTTGTCTAGCGTCCAGTGCTACTTTTACGAAGGAATGTCCTAATTTTCAAAGAAAATAAAACCATGGAATGTTTTAACCTTCTTTTCTTCCTTGAGTTTCTCCTCGTAACCTCTGGTCTTATTATGTTGTCTAGGTTTGGGAGTTTACTTCTATGGGCTTTGATTATAACTGTTGTTATCTTCGTAATTCTCGTTTTAGTTTGCCGTGCGTTCTGTGTTGTTGTGATATATGAAGACAACTCTTATACATATATATATATACACACACGAAGTAAAGGACCAACAAGTAAATAAATAATTTTTCAGGAGCTTTTGAATCATTATTTTCTGGTTTACCCTAACCTAACTAAGACCTACCTCACCTCATAGAGGCTCATTGTCTAGCTCCATCCTTCTAAGAGCGTTGAAATGTACACCTAATTGTCGATTTTGCATAATGTTTGCTTCTCTTTTTATAGGCTTGATAGAGTATCCTAATTGCTTCATCCTTCATGATTAGAAGGTGCTCAATTTGTTTTAAACAAATAAAAGTTCAAGGAGAAAACAAATTTTCCCTTAAATTTATTCTTATCTCATTGTTAAAAAGAAACGCCAGTTTAAATTAAAACAAAACTAAAAACAAATGAAAAGAAACAAACAATATAAAAGGTGTCACTTAAGGGAAACAACTATCTTTCTCCGTTGTAATTTTATTTACCCTCTTTTTGTCTTTTGTTTCTGGGTTGGATTTCTTTGTGAGTTTAGTTAAGCCTTGGATAACATGATATAGCAACAAAGGTGAGATTCATTGTTATCTTTTGTTCTCCTTTTGTCTATGTAATTGCTTGATTTTCATTAAAAGTTGAATTAATTTAAGATGCAAAAATTTTGTGTCAAAAATGTTTTTAGTTTTTTATTAGTGTTGGAAGAAATTACTGCAAAATTTTTTTAAAACATGCTAAAATAAATAAATAACTATATATATAACCTTACAAAACTTCATTCCATTTGGCACGTCATTTTACCAAAGGCTTCAATCAATTACTAGAAGCAAAACCTAATGAAAGTATTAAACTGATCCTAACTAAAACAAATAGCTAAAGAGGAAAAAGAAAAGAAAAGAAAAAAGATTATTTTGGTTTCTTGGGTGCCTTTTTATATTATTGCTTCTCTTGTAGAGGTCTTCAAAACTTTTTTTTTTTTTTTTTTGGCACAATTTAGTTAGAAGATTTCTTTTTTTCAGAAACCTTCTATTAAATCATGACAAATTGAGTATCACCTAATTATAATGCTTAAAGGGGAACAAACATGAAGTTATCTCAATGGAGAATCTTTACTTCATTTTCTACTTATTTTTTATTCTTATTTTGAGAGGAAACAAAGTATAAAATTTATTGAAAGGGAGATGTAACATGCATCAGCATTGGTGGCAAGGCACTAAGTTTACTTAGCACCACAAACCCTAGCAAAATATCTCACAATAGACCAAACTAAACAAATTTCTAAACCTCTTAGGTGCACAATAAACCACTGCCAAAATGAATTTTCTGTTCTTCAGAAAAATTAATGTTTGAGACTTGTTTTGTGTTTGTTGCATACAAAACCTTCTTCGAAGGTTGAGAATGGGTACAAACACTTCCAAGTTTGGATTTGGGCTTCAAAAGTCTCCATATGATATTGCCAAATTATCAGTGAACCAAAAAAAAAAATACTCCAACAAACACTTTCAAAACCGTGAAAAGCACCAAGATGTATTTCATTATTAAAAAAAATACTTGAAAATTTGAACAATTGCCTAAAAAGCTCAATGAGAACATGATGATTAGGGACTATATGATCTTAAATGTTTTTTAATCCTTGAAAAGTACAAACAATAAAACAAAATAAAAAGATACGATTAAACGCACCCTACTTTTTTATTTAACCATCCCACTTTTCCTAGAATTTTCTGGAACACCCACTTCTTCTTCCAACTTTTTCTTTTTTAAAAAAATTTAAAAAAAAAAGGTTGCAAATTGCAGCCTAGATCGTTGGGTTGCAAATTGCAGCCCAGATCGTTCGGTTGCAAATTGCAACCGAACGAAAGAAAAAAGAGGAAGAAGTGAGGGTACACAGAGATCTAGAAGAAAATGGAAATGGAATGGTTAAATAAAAAAGAGGGATGTGTTTAGTGCACTTTACATAAAACCAAAAACCAAAGTCCTAATGAATCCTCAGAAATGAGACTTTAAATTGAAAAAGAAAAACTGAAAAATGGACTTCTAAAATCGTCTAAATTGTCCTAAGAACTCTAATACGCAACTTAAAGGTCCTGTTTTCTCACTTTTTTTTTTCTTTTTATCTCCCTTCATTTCCTAGCCTCGTTAAAATCAAAGAAAAATGCAACTTCCTCATTGTAACCTATAAACACATATTTTAAATGGGTTAGAATATCTTTTAAATGTGAACTGCACCAACGAGAAAGTTATACAACTACTGTAAAGGTTGTAAAACTCCAACTTACAATACTAGATTACTCCCTACTCTCCCCCACTGCTCTCTCATTCTATTCGGTTTTTTTCCCTCGGACACAAAAGGAGGCTTCTTGAATGTGGAACAACTTTGAACTCTTCTGATTACTCAATTCAACCATTGGAAGAAGGATAGTCATTCAATACAATGAGAGATCACATAGCTCCCTTCCAAATGATCAAAACTTATATTTATAATATAGAATTTCTTTTTCTTTGACGAAAGTAACATTCCATATCATCTACTGCTATTGCAATAGCCATCCAATCCACGCATTTCTACCACTTCTTTGGCTACCAAAAGATCAATCAATAGCTAACCACTAGCTGAACAATTTTAACTAGCTTGTGCATTTCCTATTGTAGTTTTAAATCTCTTTATCACGCATAATACAAGTACAAGTTTCTCTTATATGGTTAGAAGATCGACAAACCAACCATCAAACAAAAGTAGGAATATAGCTCAAAGGAACACAGCAAAAGTAGTAGCAAAAGCAAAGTGGACTGAACTTTGGGAAGAGAAAGTGTAATGGACAAAAACAAACCAAAAGAAGTTTACCATCTTGATATCACCCATCAAAACAAGAAATGATTAAATAAATTACCAAAGAATCCTATGAACTTTGGACCAAATATAAAATGATCCAGCCTTCAGCTCAAAAAAAAAAAAAAAAAAAAAAAAAAAAAAGTTATAGAAGTCCATAATAATCTTTATGTTATGTTCATTATTAACGCAACTCAAGGAACGGCCTTGGCACTACGATTGAGTTCATTCCATGATGACTTTGAGCTCATGAATTCAAATCTAGAAACCACCACCTCTCCAAATATATAGGTAAGACTGTGAATGTCTTTTCCCTAGACAACAATGCCGGAAGCCATGTGTACTAAACATCCCCTGTTACTGGGTGCAAATATGCTCAATTAGTTAAATACTAAAATGAAGATAAAAACCTACAATAGATTAAGCATGGCAAATCAATGACTGGCCAAGCTCAAATAACCTAATCAAGAAGTTTCAAGTTAGACTGAGTAGGAGTGTCTCTCCTCCTAATGAGTGACCTCAATATGTGAATGGGTATTATAAAAAAAATTTTTAAAAAAAGGCTTAAAGCATAAAGTTGTTCCTTCATTTGGTCCAAGAACAAAGGGACTTGATGGAATCTCTGTAACTCTTCTGTAAAATCTCCCTTCCCATCTACATAGTCTTCTTGTTTAGTTGAAGAGTATGGCATCCCCTAGATGGAGAGGTCCCTTATCTCATTTTTCACTTCACCTTCTCTTAACGTTTTCAAGCTTAAAATTAAAATTTTTGGTTTCTTTCAAACAACAAGCAGAACACATAGCAAATGTGATAACCCTCTAGATGTGCCAACATTCACATGAAGACCTCCCAATCCAAAATTGCATCTGATCCATCCTCACTCAAGCCCATCTCAGTATAACATTTGTATGAAGACCTCCAAGCCCCCAAATGCATCAATTCCAAATCAAGCTTTACTAAAGCCCACCTCACTACAATATTTATGTGAAGACTTCCAACCCACAAAATTGATCAATTCCAAACCTACTTACATACAAAAACCTAGTGGTAAGGAAAGCAACGAAACATAATAGGTTCATATTCGGAAAAAAAAATCTCCAAAAGCCCAACTTTATGATCTCATATTTTAAGATTTAATATCCATTGTGTAAGGGGAATAACTAAACCAAAAAAAAAACACTGTACATGACTATGTACAACCATCATCTATACCACAAACAGAATTTAATAGCCATAACATAGCCCCACAACTTGATGTTTTCAAATGAATAAGATCTAGAGAATAAAAAACAATTAATTAGTTTTAAATGTGAAATAAATTGATCTTATGGAGAGTTTTGTTCCCTTAAATGAATGTACCACATTTCATTATTTCTTTTGTTCAGGTTTTTAGTTCATGACAAATGTTTTTGTATCAATCACTATAAGATTTGAGTAATGAAGCAAAGCTATTGAATCTTTAGATAAACTAGCAGAATGAAGCCTCATGCCAAACTATCGACCCACAAGTATGGGACCCACATGATCAATTATAGCTATACAAATTGGATAGCTCTACAAAGATATAACATGAAAAAGATGCAATAGGTAGTCTATTAAAACTAACATATCAACCACAAGAAGACTCAATATAAAAAATTACAAATGCAAATTCCTATTTCTCAGCTACAACGGGCTATTATAAGGGAGATTTTCACAAATCAAAGATGCAATAAGGAAGCGGGTACACTTGGAACCTTCACTTTGATAGGAATCTCACAGAAGCAGAGGTTGAGGAAGCGGAAATTCTGGTGCAAATCTTACAACAAGTTCAGATACAAGACCAGGAATGGCCTTGAATAGGAGACTTCTCAGGGACCTTTTCTGTTAAATCATGTGTCTCCTTTCTCCTATCCCAGCAAGACATTCCTACACTCCAGCATCACAATTTCATTTGGAAAGCCAAAGTTCCAATGAAAGTCATAATGTTGAGGTGGCTCACAGGACTAGGGAAACTAAGCACTACAGACAAAATCCAGAAAAGACTCACTAACTTGTATTTGCAACCTTCGTGGTGTTACCTTTGCAAGGAAGCTCAACAAGACATCTCTCTCATCTTCGGCAACTATAAGTTGATAAAGGAGATCTGGAGCAAATAGGAAGCAAGTCACAGAAATTTCATAGCTCCAAACGAAGGTAGATGGTCCGAGATATTGGAAGGGGTAAGATGCTTGCCTGTCAAAAACTATTGGAGATGTGCAGTGTTTGCTACCTGGTACGCTGTATTCGAAGAAAGGAAGGGAAGACTCTTTCAAAGGAAAAAAAATGACATAGATAGGATATGAGATAGAATAGTTTCTCTATTTGCCTCTTGGGTTTCTGTTTCAAAGTTGTCGAACGGATATAACTAGCTGTAGTGGGTTAGGAATTGGTCCTCTATTTTGTTTTAGTGTTGAGAATTTGATTTCATAGTGCGCAGGGGTTTGCATTTTGTTATGTTGTAATCAAAAATCTCATCCAAATATATATATATGTTTCTTTTCAAAAAAAAACTTACGAATATGGCACCACTAAATTCAAAGATAAAATGGCCAAAAGTGCTCATGGGTTGGAAGAACCAACTTAGAGGCTATATAAAGATAACATGTGTTATGTGCCAAACTAATACGACTAGTCAAGTACATCAGACATTGATAATCGAGTGATATTGTCATTAAGGTAAGAATTATCTAAAGTTAATGCGAAAAGCTAAATCAACATAGACATTAGCTGAGAAGCATGGCAGAATGTTATAGTTATATTTCCAATTTAAAGTTAATAATTTTCATAATTAGTAGAGAAATTCAAGCTAAATTATTTCATGTCCGCTAACTACTTTTTGAAGGGAAGTTAATGGTTGAAAAATTATGTTTTTCCTACATTAGAAGAGAATATATATATAAATTACCGATTTTGTTCTACATTTAAAGGGAACATACAAATTAATTAAGGGACGGCATTGAACTAAAAACTATTGGATCATTGAGTTGATATTTTAAAGATTCTTGTTCACTCATTTAAACCTACTATCTTTCATTGCCTTCTTGCCTGTAGTTTTGTTAGGTTATAGGTGATATGTTTGTATCACAAGATTATAATGATCTACTACGTATCAATGTAGACCTCAGCTTTAATTTATGATGCATGAAAATGTTGAAAAATTGCAATAAACATAGTACAATTGTCAAAAGATGCAGATGAGGTATCACAAGATTATACTAATCTAGTACATTTAAATTTAGGCGTTAACTTTAATTTATGACACATGAAAATGTTGACAACTGCAACGAACATAATAAAATTTTCAATAGATATAGATAAGGATGTACATATGATATATAGCATTTACAAAACTCTATACATATATACTAACATCAATATTAATATTATTTTGCTAAATGTTGTCAAGGTGTTGCCTTGGCAATGGCAAGGCAAATTAAGTACCCATAGCACTCAAGAGGTGACCTATGTGGTCTAGGGGGTATTAGCAAATATTTACTCAAAAAGAAATTAGATGACATGTTTTCGGTGTTGCAGGATGGAGGTAAGCAGGATACTCAGTTTAGTATTTGTCCGTTCCGGGGAGAGATTAGTCCAAAGCGGAAAGCACATTGGACAGTAGCTTGCTTGGCGGTCTTGTGTTGCATGTGGATGGAGAGAAACGCTAGGATTTTTTAAGATAGGGCCTGTCCTCCTAGTTAGATTTGATAAGATTCTCATCACTTAGCATCCTTTTAGATTAGTAATAGCCCCTCCCTTTGGAATAGTATTTCATTTCGAATTAGATGCGAGGGTGGGAAAATACTTTGCAATTGTGCTTGGGGACGATTATGTGATGTGATTTTTGAGTGTTGTTTCTTTACTGTAAACTCTTTTTTTGTTTCAATGAAATTTCTAGTTTCTTTAAAAAAAAAAAGATGAAATTTTCTAAACAAGTTAAGATAAATTTTCATGTATAATAATAAATGACCAAATAAATGTATTTATATAATTCTGAACTTAATCAAAAAAAAATAGTAAGTATTAATACAATTTATATCATTTCAAAATCATATATATCGAGTAAGTGACCAATAAATAAATAAATAAATATTCAAAAACTTCTAAATAAACATTTTTACATTTCATTTGAATCCTACCAAGGCGCTGCCTAGCCAGTAGTTGAGGTTTACTATTTACTATCACCTTTCTAACTTGGTATCATTGATTTTACTGACCACATATTATTATATGACTTTATTGCTTCCATCATGCATGGGAAAATATGAATCAAAATAACTCAATTCAACTCAAAAGACCCTTCTTTTAATAACATGAGGCCAGCATTACAAACTTACTACTCTACTCAACTTTATTAAGGGTTAAGTCTATATCAAAAGTAAAACAATTGTATCTTTATTAATTACTTTGTCCATGTTATTTAAGACCTTTCTTGACCTCAGGTCTAGATTGTTATACTCTCGACTTAACCTAATCAAGGTCAGTGTTGTCAAGGCAATAAGCGATTTAAGACAATAAGCCTCCACAAGACGAGACAAGGCGTAAGGGGACTAGGTGGTCCTTAAAATAATTATTTAAAGATCTCTAAAGAATTATTTATTTATTTATTAGTCTCTCACTCTATATATATATATATATATATATATATATATATATACACATATTGTTTAATACTTTTTTATAATTTTATTTATTTATAAAAAAGTTGCACAGTAAGACGGAGAGAGCCGCCAAACTCGCTCACTAAAGAAGACGTCGGAGTTGCTCGTTGGAGTGTCGGAGATGATGGCCGAAATCTCATAGATGATAGTAGAAGTTGGTTCGAGTCGTTTGACTTTGAAAGGATTGAGAATGACGTTATTAGATTTAGGTTAAAATTAAAATAATTAATTAATTAATTATAAGTCCTCTTATTATTTTAAATCTCCCCCCTCCCCCAGCGCCTAGGCGGTGGCATAGGCTCTGAGGGCTCGCCTAGGCAGCGCCTTGACAACACTGATCAAGGTTACTACTTTCAATTTCTCAAATAGATGCCTTTCTAATTTTATCTTTTAATGTTGAGTTACATTTATATCTAACTACAATATTTGTTTACTCATTCCTATCTAGATCCGAAAACACTAAAAGTCAAATGTCAAATATACATGGGCATTTATGTTTTGGTACATTTGATATGTGTGATTTATATTGCAATTGTACAATTTATGCTATATCCAAATTCAATAATATGAATGTCTTTAAAGTGTGACCCTTGTATTTTATACATATTAGACTTACAATAGGATGGGTTAATGTTTGAACTAACATTGGAAGGTCCAACACTCAACCACATGTAAATACATTGGGCTAGTGAATGAGCTCATTGTCTTGAAAATATGGTCTAAAGCTGGAGAGAGTGTAGAACTCAAACCCGCTATCCCTACCTCTAATGGCAAATCAAGTTCCACCATTGTTGGGTCCAACACCATTCACCACCAAAGAAAGCATGGGCAAGGTCCTCTACCTTCCATACTTACATGTACGCAAATCTTTCCATGTTCAAAGAGCATATTAATGATGCTACAGGTAATGATCTTGATTTTATTTTTTATCTATATTTACTTCTACCAATTGATATCCGAGACTTAACTTGTTTAGACCCATTGTCTTTCCAACTTCCATGAGACATATAATTTGTATAGTACATCAAAAACACTCTTCCACTTAATCCATCCAGCTTTAACTTCGTGGTTGATCTTGATCCTACGTACATGAAACTTTTACACCTCAGTATCTCTTGGCTTCAATCTCTGCTGACACTTTTTGAGTAACTCTACTTTCACTAAATTTCTATTCAATACGTTCAATCTTAGTCGTAATAATCTTAAACACTACAATGGACAATCTTACTGTCTAAATAACTACACAAAGAGCAAAATAGAATCTAAAATAGTGGTTATGCTAACATTTAACGGTGCAAAAGAACTGAACTCCCCAGTCCAGGTATAGTATACTATCAGAAATTATAGCAAGCCTCGTTACGGGACCATATGTCAAATGTAAGGGGAAAATCTGACCTTCGCGATGCAATTACTCCAAGTCAAAATGTTGCGACTCTTAAAAGCAAAGACCTTTGGGTCTCTTCAGAGAAAAAACCCTAAACAGTTTACAGCAACTTTTATTCCTTCAATAAAATTTACTAACTATCCGAAATATTTAACATAATCGCACCAGGACCAACGCGAAAATCATAAAAAAGAGGCCTTTTCGTCTTCGATCACACTAAAACCCTAGAAAAATCCATCCTTTTTCACGATTCAACAAAATTATGATGTGAATAGAGCGTACCAAAGTAACGTCGTTCGTTAGCGGCCTTGGCCTTCTCAAGCATCTTATCGAGATCTTCTTTGAGCTGTTCGTCCCATTTGACGAGCTGGTTCACGAAGATCGCTCCCAACCCCATTCCCAAAACGTGTTCCCATGGATCTGTAATTCCAAACGAACCAGACTGAGACAATAAGATTAAAAGGATCGAAGAAACAAAAAAGACGGATACGGAAAAGACGACAAATCGTGATCTTACGCCTCATGTAAGGGAGCTTTCGGAGAGCATTGGAATACATCTGCGTGCCTAGCCCTAACAGAGCTCCGATTATCGTCGTGCTTGCAGGCATTTTCTTCTTCGTCTTCTTCTTCTTCTTCTTCTCCCAATCTCTAAATTCAATTTTCACTCTTAGCGAATTGTATAAATGGCAGAGGGAGAACACTGGGTTTTCCTGGGATTTTTTCTCTTTCAAGATTCTACTTGATTGATAATACTGCATTTGATAAATAAGAAAATTTTTGTTAAATAAATATTTTTCATCTGTAATATTTTATCAAAAAAAATATTTCAAAGAAAATTTTCCCTCGACATGAAGAAACTTTACAAAGATTAATTATAAAATTTCCATTTTTGCAAAAAAAAAAAAAAATATATATATATATATATATATATATATATATTTGTGGGTTCCAAACAATTTTTTAAAACTTTTTTGCCACTATTTTTACTAATGGGAAAATGACATTTTTTTAATGAAAATTTATAATTATTTTTGAGAAGATTTTTCTTTTTTCACTAACTAAATACACTTTTATTGTTTAACAATTACAAAAATTAAAAAAAAATTCTCAAATTTTCTATCACGGTGAACCAATGAACTTATTTAGGTAGTCATTGGCCCGGATTTTATCAAGAAAGGTGTGACAAATCATGAGTTTTCCACAAGTTGTGATTAAATTGAACTCTCATTCTCCTATAAATTTGTGCATTACATTGCAGTCTCTGTACAATAAATAATCTACCTTCCTCAGTATATCATGAAAAATATATGTGTGTTACATATAATTTTACTAATTATATTTTATAAGTTATTTGTTTTATTTTTTTATTTAAAAGTCAATAAAATAAACGTATGAAAAAAATGTATGGAATTGAAAAAAAAAATAGTTGTTTAGATTAACTGTTTCAAAAATATCCCTTAATTTAATTGGGATTGGTAATGAAGTTTTTTTAATAAACTAAAAGGATATTGGAAAAATTATGATAAAAGTAGCATACCATCACTTTAAAAGAAAAATGTATAGCACGTGTAAACCATGTGTTATTGGAGATGAAACTTGAGTTATTTATTATATTGAGAATCATCCAATGTCATGTCAACCCCTCCTCGAAAAGATCATCCCCTAAAGACATGTTTAGGTGATTTCACTTCCCTAAACCTTCTTTTTTAGCCTATTCTCGACCTCACATGATAAACCAACTTACACGTCGATATGAGTTAAGGGCGTCTCTAACGCGGTCTAATGGGCGTTGATTTGGCACTCATTAAACCGCATTGATGTCAAGAGCCTTATTGTGGGGTGCCTGACATCATTTCATTTCATTAATGATAATTTCTTTCTTTTTTGAACAGTATATATATATAATAATTAATTTTTATAAATAAAATTTTTTAACTTTTACATTGTTTATAAATCAAATCTGTAGAGTATAATATTTTATTTGTTAATTCTTTGTGTTGTGAACTAGATATAATGTCTAACTAAGTTATTTTGAGTTTTAGGATGTAATTTAGATTGTAGGAACCTTTGATTCTTTATTTTGATTAATCTATTTCGATGTTTTATTTTATACTTTGTGGTCTTAATGCTTTCTATTGACTGACTGTCTATTAACTGATTTCAAATTGTTGAATTAACTCGAAATAGAGGTTTTATAATTGGATAATCAAAGTTTAGACCTAAAAGAATCAATTGACTGAGAGGTTATTAATTTTATAGGAGGTTGCACGTGATTGTTGTGTTTATTGCATTAGTTTGTTAATTGTACGCCTCGAGATGGAGTATTAGGAAATAAACTAATAGGTATTAAGGCGTCTCGAGAAATGAATACATAACATTTTACTATCCTAGAATCTTAGTTGATATAGTTTAAAATCAACAATTTTTATTTTCCGTTTGATTTTTGTTTAAAGTATTGAAACCTCATATAAAGCCTTAATAAAATTAAGACTAAAAGTAAATTAGAGTTTAGGATTTTTAACCGTATACCGTTCTCTGAGAACAATATTTGGTCTCTTACCGTATATTACTGTTGCGATCCTGTACGCTTGCAGTGATTTTAACAGTGCACCTGTATCGGAGATGGTTTTTGACATTGAGTTAATTAACTGCTTAGAAATTGTAGAGTTATACCAACTTGATAGATTTTTTTCGACCGCTAGGATATATACAATCACTAACGGACACTCCACTTAAGCCAATAAAAGCTCAACGAAGGGACATCATAAGTAAATATTCAGTAAAACATATGTTTATTCCACAATTACTTGAGAAGTGGCAAAACCATTTTTGAGAGTAAGTGTTCCAGATGATAAGATACGTCATCCATGGGACTCGTCACCTGGTTACATAGAGCGATTTTCATCAATATCTCATCCTATTGTTGAAAACCCAAAAACTGAGATTAAACATGGCAGCCAGAATTTGGACAATGATACCAACTGAATAAAAATTTGAATTTATGTTGAACATCTAAACAACAGCGAATTTATGTTTATTTTGCAATAGTTTTAATTTTTGTGCCTGTGGAATACGATTGCACTCAACATTAGGCTACAGTGGAGATCATTGTCTAAAAAACAACAGTCGTATGATGGAGCATGTAGCTGTGGAGACACTATAATCAATGTGCTCACAAATATTAACATTAGAGGAACAGTGTATTCCAATATTGTTAATGAAGCAAATATACCTTTGAGACCCATTTTGCTAGATGACACTAGATCGTCGCAGCCATTTCGAATGGTTTTTACAAGAAAGCAGAGGGTTTCTCGTGATACTTAGATCAATTTATTGTGTATCATTGTAATGACTTTAAACAATATTTGAACAATATATGCATTCAAATAAGATGAATATTTAAGTTAATTTATTTTAGTTAATATTTTAGTTACAAGTGGAGGGCTTACCAATTTAGTTTAGTTATTTATTAATTATGATCAAAGCAAATAAGATAAATATTTCATGAATATTAAATTATTATTATTATAGATAAAAACTTTACGTAAAATAATTTGTAATAATGAGATTAATATATTATTATTTATTAAGAAATAGACAATCAAAATATAAAATCTTTTAGTCAAATATTATCTATGATAATAGTTAATAAATATATCATTATACGTAAGATGAGAGATGTGATTCTTTATTTTTTTATCGTAAATTTTAATTTTTTTCTTAAAATGTTATTTAGAAACATGATAGCGTTTTCATTAGAATTATAACTGCTTAGAAAGTAAATAACACTCATTTTAGGACAAAGGGTTTAGTTGATCTTGGTCCTCCAAGACTAACTCAGTGGATTCAGTGGGTCTCGGAGGGTGGAGACCCACTCAATGGGTTTAGTGGGTCTCGACCCCATTGAATGCGGGTTTTTTTTTTTTTTTTTTTTTTTGTGGCTAGCATTTAGAACGATCCCTAATATACTCTCAAAAACCTTTACTAAGACGGTTTAATTCATTTTAAACACAATGGTTCCAACATCTTCATATAGGACAGTTAGCTTGAATTATCTTTTATGATGTCACAGTGAACATTTATATCGAAATTCAATCATTTATGATGACATACAAATAACTGAAGTAATCTTTTATATAATATGTATACAAAAGTATTCATTAACAACTCTTTTTTTTGGCGGGAGATAATACATAGATGGAACCAAGCTAACACTCTATGGAGTAATAAGATTTATAATTTACTCACTCTGTACATCTATTTTTTTATATACATCTAAAATTCTATAGTATCTGGCCCAACTTTCCATCCGTGGATACCGGCTTACGTGCCACTCTTTCAAAATTGGCAAAATTGGTAAATTTGGCTTGAACATAACCTACTTAAAATGAAAACAATTAGTTTATGCATAACTATTTACCAAATTGTAATTAAAGTATATTATAAATTAATTACCTTGACAAAGTGGTTATCATCAACGCAACCAATCTCAATCATATTTTGCATTTGAAAAGGCAAGGCTTTGTTTCGTAATGGGGGGAATGTCATGCATTGGTCACTATATAACTGGACTAACACCACATTGCAAGTAGCTGCCACTAATAAACCCATGTATGATAGTGCCATTCATTTTTCTAGTGGTACCGATGATTAGCCACAGGTTAATAACTCATTCATTTGCTGCACCATAGTTAAACTGAGAAAATTTGCATATTGGGCTTCAAAATTGTTAAGCTTACCTAACATAATAATCCTCATTTTTTACTGACCATCTTCTCCAAGACTGAGGTCTGCTGTAATGACATGATAACCACAATGATCATCGGACTTGAAATCAACCACATTAAGAATGTGATCATCCCACCCAACATAAAATGCCCCGAGATAAGTTGATGTCATCCTTGACCGAGTCCTATGAACTTTTTGCTTCAAAAAATTCTTTTTCACTAAAGTATTGGATGAGGAGCTCGAGCCAATAGATAAAACATGCTCAAAATGGGAGGGTTCTCGCTTTGTAGATATGTCCACCTTCTTCGGCCTTCCTTTTGTTTTGATTTTCTCATAGGATGAACAATAAAGGACATAGATGGAGACACAATATCTAAAAGTTATTGCACAAATTTTTTTCCATTTTCATCAATTTTCTTTATCTTATCCGCTAATTTTTTTTTTTAATAATGCTTTGTAACTAAAGTTTCGCGGTCTTATGGGGTCATTAAGGCTAAGCCTTTGTCAATGGACATGAACATCCTTTAATGAGATCAGCAAGTAGGCGACTTGATACCTAGCAAGCTCACGGGCACAAAAAAGCCTATGTGTTGTATGTAACACACAACTACAACAAACTTGATCAACACCGACACCCTATACATGTTGCCACTCAAGTCGACTATTTTTCAATGCAGCCATATAGATGAAACCATGCAACAATGTGAAAATAAGAACTTGGTATTGATTTACATAAATACCCGAACTCTTTTCAAATAATTTTAGATCCAAATCATTGTCAATAATAATTACATTTGGCTCACGAAATCCATCAATCAAGTCTTTTAATCTCTCCAGATACCATGTGAAATTGTTCTATTGTAATACCCTGAAGATTGTACAAAATTCGATTAAATAAAATAATTTGACTTTGAGGAATTATTAATATTTTGTTACATAAATTATGTACATTCTAAGGTATAAAATAAAGTAAGAAAAATGAAATGTATTTTGGTGCAACATTCAAAAAATGTCAAATGATTACGAATCTGCCCCCAAAAGACTCTATATAAAACACATCTCATTTTCATTCCATTCATCCAGATCAAAAGCTGATAAAACCTATCTTGCTCTCTCTCTGCCTATCTTGCTCTCTCTCTGCCTCCTTCTTGGCATCTCTAGTTATTTTTTTTTAAGTTATTCTAAACAGCTAGCGGAGTAATAGCAACAAAGTGCTACACAGATCTTATGCTAGTAGCGATAAAGTTTTGAAAGGAGTTCAGAAGTCTAGAAGGAAGCGATTCTAAGGTGAAATGATTCCTCCTTTTTATTTTATTATTTTGATTTCAATAAAGCTTGTTTGAGTGCTTCGCTTTGATCTTATATACATATCATATAGAATATGCCTGTGTAGGTTTATAATGATGCATGATTTATGATGTAATATTGTCATGCTTGTATGTTTAAATTCTGCTGGATTATTTAAATGTTTCATTCTTACATTCCAATGAAGGGTTATGATGTGATAGAGGGTTTGCAGTTAATCCTACCTCAATTCTGTAGATCTGAGTTTAGTATAATAGCTCTTCCCCTAAGGATCAAAATGCTAGGGGATATCCTTTTGGTCTTTAATGATAACTGAAATAATTTCACTGCTCGAGTCATTTAATTTTTGAGAAGTGGTTGCTATACATGTTTTATTTTGTCAAAATAATAATTTAAATATTTGGGAGATCTACTGGGCTTTTTACCTCACCCTTCTTTATTCAACGTTTAAGGAAATTAAATTGCAAGGCTACTTAAAAAATATTTAAGAATTTTTATTTCAATTCATTATAGGGCATGTGGATCATAATCAATTTATTTATTTAAAGTCTACTGTCTTGAAATTAATAATTGACAATGAATTTTATTTTATTCCACAGCGCATCAAATTTTCATGAATTGTTTTGTACACTGTTAATTATATTGCACACTAACATTATTATATATATATTTGCATTAATTAAATAAAAAATGGGACATAATTACTTATAATTAGATGCATAATCATTTATATTCATATTACATGTTATTTATGCATATAATTTAAATATAATTTTTATTATTTATATTTGTGATTTAGTGCTCAATGAAGGTCTACTATTTATGCAAATTTAGAATAATTAGGAATAAATATATACAAAGAGGAAGATTGTTTATGGCCCAAACAATTTCGCAAATGTCTCGATGACTAAGGTTCCCGAGCCCACTATACTGCACTGTCCCATACCAGTGAACATAGAAAAACTCGTTTTGCCAGAGTTACCGATTATTCACCACACATGGTCCATCATTCTCTAAGTCCAGGCTTCCTCCATAGCCCCGAATTCATATGCATCCCATACTACATAGAAACCGAAAGATACAGAAGCTTCCCGGTCTCGTATCCTGATTAAACAATTTTCTGTTTTCACACAAGTTCTCGTCTAGCCTATGTCCTAGAAATTTATGCTTTTGATCCACTATGTCACCCCTGGCTACACCACGTTTCTACCTAGGGTCTTTCTCTAGACCTAAGGTTCAATCTGGTTGACTCACAACCTTTGTCTAGTCTAGATACCGTACTTGGAATCTTTTTCGACTTCTATTCACTTTCTTGCCTTAATTTTTCTACCTTCTAGTTTTCTTTTATAGAAAATAAGAGTGTTCTTCAACTCCGACTACTCAAATGAGCTAGTAGGACAACCTCCAGATCGGGCGGCGAGATCGAAGTCCGCTTAGCAACCGCGTTTTCTCGGGCGGAATAACCCACCTCCCTTTCAATGTTTAGCTTTACTCGAGACAAGGCTTACCTACTATCAGCTCAACATGTAGTTTTTGTATCCAAACAAAACATTTGAAAACATATCTTTCATTTTTAAAAACACTTTCTAAAACATTTTTCAAATTTCAAAAATAGAAGGTAGGGCATTAAATTTCAATCTAATTCAATGTGAAACCCTAATTTGAGTTTCTAATTCTTTGTCAAGCAACTAATATTTGACTTTCTATTTTCTAGCGTAATCAACACATGTTTAGGCTTAGCTTTCTATTTCCAGCCTAAGGCACCTAAAGCCTAGGCTCTGATACCACATTTGTAACACCCCAACCCCCGTATCTTTAAGCATTGGCACGACCACCATTTTCTTGATGGTGGGCTAAACCAAACGGCGGGCCAAGTCAGTGTTACTTTACAAGTGACACACACTTGACTTTCTTTCTTTTTCAACTTGTTTCATGCCTTGATCGTATTTAACAGTACATGACTCAAATTTTAGGAATTTAATAAGGTAATAATAAAAGAAATAACTGAAATTCATAAACTCAATTAATTAAATAAAATTGAGTACATAATTTGATTAAAAAAGAAATTATTACAGCGAAAGTCTTAAAACTTGGGCAACATGCCCTTACATAGAAAATTTTAAAAAAACTTTTTAAATAAAAAGAACCTAACTGATTTTCATGGTCTTCATGTAAATCAATTACCTGAAAAATAGAAGGAAAGGGTGAGCACATAGCCCAGTGGATCTTTCTAAACATCTAAATCATTATTTAAATTCAAACAAACCAAGCATATCAAACACTTTTGTACATTAGGCGATTCAAACAAATTTCTTGTTTATTGTTGACATTCGGACCGAAAGAGTTTAATCTCTGTGTTCCACATCGTAGGGATAGAGAATGACAAACGAAAACTCAAACCTCAATATCTATGAAGTGGATCAATCTTTGAAACCCAGTTCAAAATCGTCAATGGTAAACCGGCAAGGCTGGTCGGGGGTGGAACACACACGATGACACTATGCAGTCCATCATTGCGCTGGTACGTGGATTGAATCATTATTTAATATTTTCTTAGTGATAAAACACACAATATCAGATTAAACCATCGATGCAACATATACAAAACATGAATCATAAAATAATTATTCATGACACAATTCATATATAACATGCATCAATATTCTTAATTTCTAAACATGCATAACATGTATATTCATGGCACATCAAATAAATAAAGCATGCATATTAAAACATATATTCAATCAATCATCTTCAAAACATCATCACACATGCAAGACTTATTCAAATTAAAATAAAGAAGTAGAAGTTAGAAGTCACTTCCACCTTAAAAATGTATCTTCTGTACGCCTCTGAAATCCGGCAGAGTTCCGTTCCTTCAAGGTTTCCAAATACTCAAGAACTCTCAAGAACACTCAAGAACAGTTCAAGAACACTCAAGAACTGAAGGGATTGCCAAGAAGAAGGCTTAGAAAACAAGATGACAATTCAACTCTTGTTTATTGGGATGAGATGAATTGTGAGCATGGGGGGTGTTTATATAGAGTTCAAAAGGGTAGAGAATGACAAGTTTGGGGTGTCATTTGGCAAGTGAGTTTTTTGGAATTTTTTGAGAATTTAGAAACCAATTTTTGGATTTTTAAATGATTTAATCGAATTTTTCGAATATTAATCTCGGAGCAGCGGATTGGAGCCATCGGATCTTCACCGTATCACGCATACGTATTCGGATCGGGTGGATTGCATCTGGGCGGTTCGATATTCTTTGAGCACAGTGTTGGATCCTTGATCGTTAGAGGAGCGTGAATCTGGGTCGTCCGATTACTTCGAACGCAGTGTTGGTTCGCGATTTCAGAATAACGAGTTTGCTTTGGACGCTCGGATCATCCTCGAGACACACATTTTGCGATGACCGAAACTCGTTCTGATCGTCCGATCGTCCCTGATCGTTTCTGGCCGTCGATTTCCTCGATCGAAGCATCCATTCGCGATCCTCTCAGAGCGCCTCAATCTAGATCGTTTGATGGATCTTGAGTGACGTGATTGATCAGAGATATCTTGAATCTGGACTGTTGGATTAGACACGTTGATTTCAGACCGTCCGATCTGTGGTGAGTTGGTGTTCCAGGGTGTTCGGTGCGCTCTTGATCTGGGTCGTTGTATTGCAGATCGTGCAAATTGTTCGATCCTGGTCGTTGGTTTCAATGATTCGGTGATCTTGGGCACTGTTTTGGGCTTCGATTTCATTCGTTGGATTTTGCAAATTCATTTTAGACCGTTAGATGCAGTTTCTAATTACCAAATTGTTTTCTAATAATGTTATTATCTAAATTTTGCCAATTAGACACTTCCTAATTGATAAAAACTTGATTTTCTTGTATATTCCCTTCTATTTTGATGATTTGCTAATATTTTCCCCTTTCTAATTTTTTTAATATTGCATTTATTAGATATTTTTCTATTTCTTTAATATCTTTAATTAAATAATCAACATTTACTATTTCCATGTATTTTTTTATTTATTTTATATTTCATTTTTAGATAATAATTTATGTAATTATAAATTAATATTTATATATTTTTTATTTATTTTTAATAAATACATGTACCCTACATTTTTATTTAATTATATAAGTTTTTTCTATGTACATATTCTTATAATATGTAGTATTAACATTTATCATACACATATTAACCTATATGTGTATATATACTTTATTATTTCTTAAGCAACTATTTAAATTTCATAATTAATTATACTAAATTGTAATTTTTATTTAATTATCAAATTAAGGTCTTATTTGCCTGATTTATATTTTTTCTCCAATATCTTTTATTTTTCATGTGCCAACCCACAGTTTGTACCAAAAATTTTCTTAAAATCTTTGGAATTAATTCACTTAACTTATTTTATTTATTTTAAATTATTTGGCAAAATTCCGGGGTATTACATTTCATTATTCAAGGATTGTTGTGATAACCTGGCTGAGAAGAAGAAAAACAAAACAAGGACCAAAATTGAAGAACAAGATTGGAAGTTTTAGTATGATTTTCTATTCGTTCAATTCTTTGATTTATGATCTTTGTGCTATGTTTAGCTAAATATTTTAATTTCTATGATGTAATTTAGATTGTAGAATCATTTAATTTTTATTTTGATTATTCTTTTTGAAATATTATTTTATATTATGTGATCTTGATGTTTTTTATTGATTGACTACCTATAAATTAATTTCAGATTGTTGAATAACCTCGCGAGAGAAGTTTAATAATTAGATGATCATAATATATACCTATATGAATTAATTGACTGGGAGGTTGTTGATTCTTACGAGGTTGCAAATGATTAATAATTTTAATGCATTAGTTTATTAACTGTACGCCTTGGAAGAGGGTATTAAGCAATTTAACTGATATGATCAAGGCACCTCAAGAGAGGGTTTTGATTACTGGTGCTATAACCTACGAAAATATAATTTAGATTAATTGAAATAAATATTAAATGTGAACATATGATATTTTATTATCCAAAAATTTTAATTAATATAAATTTTAATTTAATATTCATTTGTTTGCAATTCGCTTTTGATTTAATTTAAGTTATTGATATTTAAATCAATTTTGAGCCTTAATAAAGTTAATATTGAAATTAAATTGAGATTTAAAATTATTAATCACATACAGTTCCCTAAAAAACAATATCTATTATTTCACGACATATTTGTGACACCCCCGGACCCCCCTGGACCAGAACCCGAGTCCACTCGTGCGCACGTGACGTGGGGCCAGCGCTTCTACTAGCGCTCCCGTCAGCTCTCTGCTGTGCGCGCGGGACCCTCGATCTCTCTGAGGGGCCGATCCGCCGACAGTCTGGGGTTGCCAACCTCTTTTTACACACTAAACCCAAATCTCAATTTTCACCAAATGAGAAAACTGTTTAAATCCTAATAAACATGCTACTATGTTTATCGATGAATATCATAATTCAGAAAATAGTTTCAAATACTTCACCGGATTTTTCACAATAAATATCAACAATGGAAAGCAAATCTCTGCAGTGGAAACCACCAAAACATCAGCCCGTCTATCAGGGCTCCAGTAAAACCATCATATATATGACAATAGTTTCTGAAAGTAACATCATAAAATTCATCTCAAAACTGTGATAAAAAATAGGCT
>JAJIYU010001235.1:0-38215 GCA_030144865.1 Tinospora cordifolia | reverse complement strand
GGGTGGGGGGGTGGGGGGAGGGGGGTCCCATGCATTTATAACAAGATAAAACAACCACTTTTCCTTATCCATCCAACACATTTCTTATTATCTCTCAACTTTATTTATTTATTTATTTGTTTATCCACCCTCTCATCAACTTTATCCATTCAATTTTATATACATTTTTCATTTTTTATTTTTTTCAACTCACTTATCCAATATATATATATATATATATATATATCATTAATTAATGTACTTGTATTATTATTATTATTACCATAATTTTTCAATTAATACACACATTAATTAATACCATTGATAAAAAAATCATGCGCTTTAATTTATACAATTCCCATAAGATCATAATTTATATAATTTCTTAAAATTATGTACTTTTATTTACAATTCATTAATTGATACATAAAAATACATGTCGAACCTGTCGACTTAATATCAAAAATACGGGTCATTATAGTATTATTATGGTGTTATCTACCCTTGTGGAGGGAGGGAGTTTTCTTCATTGAGTCTATTGGTACAATATTCTCTAAGTCTATTGTTGTAGTTAGTTGGCCTTTTCTGTTGGAAGGTATTAGAATGTGGATGTGTACTACTACTTTAACTAGTCTAACTTCTTATCGGTTATGGCTGATTGAACTAGTTCACGTAACTACGAGACGACTTTTGGGTGGTGCCTCGAATCCCTACAAGTAGAGGATGATCAAATCCGCCCACCCTCTACCCTTTTTACTAGAATTGAACATGGGGCCTTAGCTTCCTACACTCCCTACAATCGATCAGTCAGTAGGGGTGTCGTTATGCCAAGTTTAACAAATATAATTTTTGGATAACATAAGTTAAATTTTAAGGTCATGTGGTTGAGGTTGATGGTATTTCAATTGATCTAGCTAAAATTGAGTTAGTCATCAATTGGTTGAGACCTACAAAATTTGTAGTTTTTTAGGATTGGTAGGATGTTATTAAAGGTTCATGTAAAACTTCTCCCATATTATTGCATCATTGACAAAGAAAACCTAAAAAGATGTTATATTCATTTGGATCGATGACTACGAGAATGTTTTGTAACTCTTTAGCCGAAGGTTACCACTACATCAATACTTATATAATCAGAACTAGGCCAAACATTCTTAATTTAAGCATATCCATCTTGCATAGGCCTTGGTTATTTGCTAATGCAAAATGATAGGGTCATCTCATATGTTTGAAGACACCTTAAGATTCATAAAAGGATTATGTTATTCATGATTAGAGTTAGCCATTATAGTATTTGCTCTAAAAAATTGGAGACACTACTTGTATAGTGAAAAGTCTACTCTCTATTCAGACCACAAGAGTCTTAAATACCTATTCTCTAAAAAGGATCTAAACATGAGATAAAGACAATGGTTAGAGGTACTCAAAGACTATGACTTTATCATTGAATATCATTGAGGGAGGTCCAACATAGTCGTTGATGCATTAAGCTAGAAAAGAATTAAGATGGCTTGTCTAGCTAAATAGATGTCTTAGGAGTGGCAATTATTGATGCATGCCATTATGATGAGTATTCAAGACACCTCCGCTGATAACTTGATTTGTGCACAACTAAGAGTCCAACAAATGTTGATATAAGAGATTGCAGAAGCACACCCTTTGAATGTCAACTATGATATATTTAAATTTTGGGCTTAAGGAAACTCTTGAGAAGAGTTGAATCTTGATGGTGATGGAACTTTATGGTTTAGGGATAGGCTTTGAGTGTCCCATCTGAGACAAAATTTTCCTGTGGAATTACATCAGTCTAAGTACACCATTCATCCAGGAGTAAATCATATTTATTGTGATGCTAATGTACTTATTGTGGCCAAGGATGAAGTAGGACATAGTGTTGTATGTTTAGCGTTGTGATATTGGTCAACAACAAGTAAAAGTTAAACATCAAAGACAAGATGGATTATTAGAACTACTTAGTATTCCCACGTAGAAGTGGGACCACATGGCGATGGATTTTATCATGGGATTACCTGAGACTCCACAATGACATGATATGATTTGGGTAATAGAGGATAGATTGAAAAAGTTTGCACAATTCCTCCTGATACATTATAAGGACATAGCTAATTGACTAAATGGGTTATACATTCAAGAAATAATCAGGCTACATGATAAACCAATGTCCATCATTTAATAATTGAGATCCCTAATTCAACTCTTGATTTTGGTTACGTTTTAGAAGTAGATAGGGATGAAGGTGAACCTTAGCACTAGGTTTCATCCTTGGTCAGATGGATAGTTGGAGAATTAATCCAAATTATTGAAGATATGCTTAGGGTATGTGTCTTGGATTTTGGTAGAAATTGGAAAGTTTACATTGCTTTATGTGAATTTGCTTACAACCAAAACTTCTAGTCTAGTATCAATATGACACCATTTGAAGCTTTGCTTTGAAGACCTGTAAATCTTTGACATGCTAGGAAGATAGATATAAAAAATAAAGCTATGTGGGAGTTGGACTTTATTTAGGAACATACATAGAAGATTACTAAAATCCATCAATAGTTAAAGGTAGCTCAAGATAGACAAAAAGCTATGCTAATAGAAGAAATTAAAGTCCTATAGTTTGAGGTAGGTGACCATTTATTATTGAAAATATCACATCAAAAAGGATAAAGACGATTCAACATTCAAAATAAACTTGCTCTAGATTCTTTAGACCTTTTGAGATCTTAGAAAAAATTGGTCTTGTAGTCTATCAATAGATATTATCATCTCAGTTAACAGGTGCATATAACATCTTCCATCTCTCGACAATGAGCAAATGTTACTTGTTGGCAATCCCGCAAGTGTACGGGATCCCGATAATAATAACCGGTGAAGACCGGGTATTGTCCTCAGGGAACAAAATTGTAATAAATTATCTCAAATCTCAATCTAATGTCAGCTTTCATTTTATCAAAGCACATAACAGAGTTTAATATGTTTTAATCTAAATCTATTGAAAGTAATAGAAATCTGTTGTTGAAACTGTGTAACACCCCGCCTCCCGTGCTCTGGGCCCACGTCATCCGACGGTATTTTACTTTGGGCCACCCAGGAGGCGGGCCTGTGTTACGTTATCCTTATTCCATTTCTTTTTCATATTTACGGGATAACATGTGTACATTAATTTATGTACAAAAAGAATTTATGATGACATGAAATAAAATAAATACTTTATTATTAAATAGAAAAATTCAAGGGTTACAATGAAATGAAAAATAATTGAATTTGGCTCACATGCCCTACAAAAAAATTAAATAAAAATTTTCACATGTTAACCTAACGTCCAAGTGACCTTGATAATTAAATATCTGAAATGTTAAAAATGGAGGGTGAGCTATGAAACCCAGTGAATTATCTCAAATATTTAATTCATTATTTCAATAAAATAAAATATACATAACAACCACTTACAAGGAATTAAATAATTCAACCAATTCATTGTTTTCTGTTGTCGTTAAAGACTGAAAGGATATCCCCCAGCATTCCATCCCTAGGGAAAGAGCTACTATATTGAACTTAGACCCATTGGAGTGAGGTAGGATCAAATTTGAACCCTTTATTACCTCACAACACCTATTTGGAATGCTCACGATGCAAATTCGACCCCGACGTGGTTAAAATCTCTATTTAATCTTTTATTAGTTGTAGGAGCGTAATAAATCACTATTAAAAACAATTTAAACATGCCAACGGTATAACATTACACCACAAATCAACATTTAAAATAAAACAAGAAAAATGACTTTCGATTTTTGATGTAAAAGACCATACATGATTCAACTACAAAACATCCTCTCTTAGTCATGAACAATATAATAATTTAAATAAATTAATTAAAAGACATTTAAAAGAAAAATAAGCTAACCATACAAGCAGGCATTATCTGAATCAAAATAATAAATTAAAAGATGAGAGTCATTTCATGTCGAGATCGCTTCCTAAATTTCTTTCAGATCTTTTCACCAAGATCTGTATAGCACTTCGCTGCTACTACTTCATAGGCTGTTTAGAACAGCTTTAAGAGAAAAGAGACCAAAAATGCTAAGAAGGACGTAGAGAAAAAGCAAGAAGGAGTATTATTCTGTTCTCACTAGGAAGAATGAAATGAGGGGGAGAGGAGGGCTTATATAGTTTCCAAGGGTTAGTTTCATAATATTTTACTTTCCTAATGTAGCAAACTTCCATTTTTGTTTAGTTGGGGCGGCTAAGGGTTTGAGATTTAAATTTTAGGATTTTTTAAATATTTTTTTAGGATTTTTTGTATTTTTTTGGTATTTTCTTTGTTTTTCATTTTTTTATATCATAGCACACACAGGCGTGCATGCGATTTCATATACTTATATATTATTACATGCCTACATATATCAATCATAATTTATATATATATATACATGTGGTTATATTAATGCGTATATATATACATCTATGCCAATTAATTGATTAATCAATTAATTGCATATTTATACGTTAATCGATTCAAGATAATATGTCAAATATATATAGGCACAGATTAATATATAAATGTGTCTATACCAATTAAATTGCATGCATATATACAAAATAATTGGGGTATTACATTCTACCCCCTTAAAAGGGATTTCGTCCTCGAAATCTATGACTAGGTTACTTGAGTGTCATTTGATTGAGCGTTTCTAAGGAAAAGTTCTGGGTACTTATTTTGTATTTTACTTTCCAATTTCCAAGTGGCCTCTTTCATTCCATGGTGTTTCCAGAGGACTTTAACTAAGGGAGTATCTTTTGTTCTCAGGCTCTGTACCTTGCGATCAAGAATCCTAACTTCTTCATATGCGGCATCATTTTGGATGTTCACTTCTTCCCAACGAATTATGTGGGAGGGATCTGGTTCGTATTTCCTCAGCATTGATATATGAAATATGTTGTGGATTATGAACATTCAATTTGGAAGGTCTAACTTGTAAGCACATTCGCCGATCTTCTTGAGTATCTCAAAGGGTCCAATGAATCTAGGTGTTAGTTTTCCTTTGATTTCAAATCGTTTGATTCCCTTATGAGGGCTGATCCTTAGAAACACTTCATCGCCTAAGTGAAATTCTAGAGGCCTTCTTCTCCTATCAGCGTAACTTTTCTGTCTACTTTGTGCAGTGGTCACGCGCTTCTGAATTTGTTTCACCTATTTGTTCATCCCCTGCACGAGATCTGGCCCAGTAAGAATGTGATCCTCAAGTTCAACCCAATAGGTTGGTGATCTGCAGGGCCTCCCATAGAGGGATTTGTACGGAGCCATCCCTATACTTGCCTAATAACTATTGTTATAAGAAAACTTCGCCAAGTTCAGTCACTTACTCCAGTTCCCTTTGAAGTCAAGGATGCAAGACTTCAGCATGTCGTCCAATGTTTGAATAACTCTTTCGAACTGGTCGTCCGTCTAAGGTGAAAAGCCGTATTCATGGTGAGTGTAGTGCCTAGTTCTTTCTGTAGACTCTTCCAAAATTGTGAGGTGAAATGAGTGTCTCGATTTGACACTATTGTCTTAGGTACCCCATGAAGGCGTACTATCTCTTTCACATAGAGTTCACCTAATTTATTGACTTGGTCTGTGGATCTAATGGGCAAGAAGTGTGCTACTTTAGTGAAACGATCCACAATCACCCAAACAATATCTTCTTCTTTATGATTTCTTGGTAACTTGCTAACAAAATCCATAGCAATGTTATCCCATTTCCATTCTGAGATCGGAAGTAGTTGTAATAATCAAGAGGGCTTTTGATGTTCTGCCTTTACCTGCTAATAGGTTAGGCACTTAGAAACGTACTTGGTTACTTCTTTCTTCATACCAATAGGTGTTTCGGAGATTTTGATACATCTTATCTCCTCCTGGATGCATCGTGTACTTTGTTTGATGGGCTTCGTTTAGAATGGTTTACCTACTCGATCCATTTTGCCGCACACAAATTCTTTATCCGAAACTTAAAGTACCTTCGACATCCATTCTAAAGTCGGTATGCTTTCCTTGTTGAATTCCTTTAATCAACATTGTGAGCCATATGTCTTGCCTTTGATCTTCCTTGATCTGATGCAAAAGATTCAGTTGACAAGTCATATTGTGTAGATAGGCTCATTCTTCATTTAATGTTACGCCCATCCTGAAGTCTTCGATTAGTTGGTACATCTGACACTTTTCCTCCTCCTATTTGCTGAATTTTCTACTGTGGGAGTCTGCTACTACATTGACTTTTCCTCAATGGTAATGAAGTTGAAAATTGTAGTCTTTAAGGAATTTCATCCACCTACGCTGCCCGAGGTTCAGTTCTTTTTAGGTAAAGATGTATTTTAGACTTTTGTGGTCTAAAAACAAGTCGAACCTCTCACCATACAAGTAATACTTCCATATCTCCAAGGCAAACACTATAGCCACTAGTTTTAAGTCATATGTTGGTAGTTTCCTTCATGGATCTTTAGTTATCGTGAGGCATAGGCAACAACCTTTCCGTCTTGCATTAAAACTACACCCAATCCGTTTTGTGAAGCATCTGTGTACAGATCATACGTGATGCCATGAGTTGGAGTGACTAAGATAGGGGCCAAAGTTAATCTCCTCTTTAGCTCTTGGAACGATTATTCACACTTCTCATCCAATTGAATGGAACTTCTTTTTTGGTCAGTCTGGTCATTAGCTTTGCTAATTTGGACAAGTCTTGAATGAACCTTCTGTAGTATCCAACTAGGCCCACGAAGCTTCAGATCTCAGTGACCGTCTTTGGTTGTTTCCAATTTGTGACAACTTTCACCTTTTTAGGATCTATAGAGATACCTTCCACTGATACTATATGACCAAGAAATTTGACCGTCTTCATCCAAAATTCACATTTGCTGTACTTGGCATACAATTGGTGTCTTCTAAATGTTTCTAACACAATCCTCATATGTTCTAAGTGTTCCTCTAAGTGTTCCTCAAGGTATTGCTTAAACATTCGGTTCATTAAGTCCATGAATGCTGTCAGGGCATTGGTTAAACCAAAGGGCATTATTGTAAACTCGAAGTGCCCATATTAGGTTCTAAAGGTAGTCTTCTAAATGTCTGATTCATGGATCCTCAACTAATGATACCCTAACCAAAGATCAATTTTTGAGAAATGAGTAGCTCCTCTCAATTGATCAAATAGGTCGTCTATCCTCAGTAAAGGGTACTTTTTCTTTACCATCGCCTGATTTAGTTTTCGATAGTCAACGCAGAGTTTCATAGATCCGTCCTTCTTTTTCACGAATAACACTAGAGCCCCCCATGGTGATTCACTTGGTTTGATGAATCCTTTCTCCTAGAGCTCGTTTAGTTGAACCTTCAACTTGATTAATTCTACTAGTGCCATACGGTATGGGGGTATAGCTATGGAGTTGGTTCAAGTTGAAGTTCAATCTTGAACTCGATGCCTCTAGTTGGATGTAGTCCAGGTAAGTCATCAGGGAATACATCTTCGTATTCTTAGACCACTTCTAGGCTATTAATCTTTTTCTGTCCTTCAGAGTCCTCCTCAAAGAGGTTTTCGAGGTCATCTTTCTGCCTTAAGCAGTTCAACATGGCTATCATTGGGCTCCTAAGCAACCTATGAATATCACCATTAATCTTAAAGGTTTCTTTTAAAGGCAATGTTATCATTAGTCTTCTCTTGGGACAATATATTTGTGCCTGGTACTGGTCCAACCAATCCATACCCAATATCACGTCGTGCCTGTGGAATGGAAGTACTCGGAGATCGGTCGAAATCAGCTTGTCCCCGAATATAAGATCACATGTACACATTCTCTTTACAGTGATAGTAGTTCCTATGGGCATGGATACGTTTAAGGTTATATGCAAGGTTTTTGTTACTAGTTGTAACCTATTAACTAGTTCTTTCAAAATAACAGATTTTGTAGTACCTAAATCAAACAACAATTTCACAGCGACATTAAATAAATAGGAATGTATCTTCCACTGTAGGGACTTGTTTCTTAGCAATTGCAAATACTTTGGCCTGGTTCTGCCCACGACCCTAGTTTTGGTTTTGTCCTTGATTGTTGTTTGGTCGTAGTTGTTACTGTTGAGGGCGTCCATTTTGTCCCCCTCTTTGATACTTTTGTTGTTGTGGGACCCAAACTTTAGTTGGATAGAACCTTGCCAAGTGTCCTGGTTGGTTGCAATAATAGCATAGGCCTTGTTGTTTTGCCCGCTCCTTTCATTCTTATTTGCTTAGCCTTGTTTGCTGTGGGGCCTGGGGTGCCCTGTTTCCACTATTTTGCTGGTTAAAATTTTGTTTCTTCTGATGCCCATGACGATCCTTGCCATCTGCTAGCCTCTTGTTCCGGTTCCTTATTCTCTGTTCGAAATTCAACTCTTGCTCTAGAGTCAATGCCCTGTCTATAGCTTCCCTATATGTCTTCAGGCATGCTATCTTTATTAATTTTTGGATCTCGATCTTGAGACCTTGAGTGAAGCGGTTGACCTTCTTCTTTTCTTCACTAATCAATTCAGGTGAGACTTGGCTATTCAATAAATTTGGCCTCATACTTGGCCACCGTCAGATCTCTCTGTTTTAACTGAACAAAGTCTTCTTGCATCTTTGTTACTGTTGCTTCAGGGAAGAGTTTCTCATAAAATATTTTCCTAAACTCTTCCAAGTTCATTATGCTGATATTAATGTTTGGGTCTGACTTTACCATCCGCCACCAGCTTTTAGCTGGTCCCTTGAATTGATGGGTAGCCAAGGTTACTCTACTTGGACCTATTACTCACAACACATCCAGGTGTTTTTCTAATTCCGGGTACCAATGGTCAGCTGCTAAGCTATCAGGAGTACCATCAAATTATGATGGTTGAAGCTTCTTTAATTCTAGTAGCATCTTTCTATTCTCACTATCTTCCAGATTCTCAGGTTCCTCCTGACAAGCTGGAACCTCGAGCACTGGTACTGGCATTAGTTGCTGCACTAGGATAGGTTCTTGGATTTGTAGCTGTGGTGCCACCTGAGGTGTTATTCGAGGTAGGGCCCTCTCAATTTGTTCCATGACATTCCTTGTGACCTCTAATATCATATTTTCTATCTGGGTCTCAGCCACGTTATTTAGTATTTCTTGCCCCCAAGAATCAATCTCGTTAGATGTTGTTGCCCTGGTAGCGTATCTTGTGGCTCCAGTCATTTATCTACAAATCAAGTTGTTTTAGTACTAATCTCCTCAGTTTTGCCTTGTCATACTATCATGACTCTAGATTGTGTTTTCTAGGTTCTCAATTTGTCCAATGGTCCAATAGTTTATTCTTTTAAGTTCTTTTTGTTTTTGGGTATAGGATTTGGTCTCATACATACATATTCAAACAGTAAGATCATTATACATTCAATCATTCGATAATAGAAGTTCATGCTAGCATAGTAAAATTCTAGGCTTTCGCATATGCCTTGCCTCCAGGTTCGTGTGTCCCATACCACCCTTGCCCTTCGACATAGACTTCCATCCAGAGATTTAACTACACCCAATCAATTTCGCAAATGTCTTGATTTCTAAGGCTTGCCAAGCCCCACTATACTTGATTGTCCCATACCAGCCAAGCATAAGAAAACAAGTTTGTCCAAAACTACCGATCATTCACCAAATATAGTCTATCATTTTCTAAGTCCATGATTCCTCCATACCCCTGAATTACTATGCGTCCCATACCACATAGAAACTAGAGATACATGATCTTCCCAATCTCATGCCCTGACTACAAAAATTTTTTGTTTCCATACATTTTCAGTCTCTAGCCTATATCCTAATGTTTCATTTATGATTCACTGTGCTACCCAAGTTTTCACCTAAGGTCTCTTTCCTAGACCTAGTGTTCAAGTCTTGGTTGAGTAGTTCTTTTGTTAAACTATCAACCTTTATCTACTCACGATACCACCTTTGGCATCTCCTCTGTACTATAGTAAGTTTCTTGCCCTTTATTACCACCTCCTAGTTTTCTTTCGTAAGAAAATAAGTGTGTTCTTCAACTCTGACTACTCATATGAGCTGGTGGGACAACCTCCAGATTGGATGGCGAGATCGAATTCTACTTAGCAACCATGCTTTCTAGAACGAGATAACCGGTCTCCCTTTCAATGTTTAGCTTCACTCGGGACAAGGCTTACCCACTATCAGCTCAACTCATAATCTTCGTATCCAAACAAAACAGTTGAAAACATATACCCCTTTTTTTGAAAAATAATTTTTCAAAACAATTTTAATTTTCAAAATAGAAGGTAGGGCTTTCTAAATTAATTCAAATTAATGGTCTTACCTGACCAGTCAATTCTTTCTAATCCTCGCCCAAGGCATCTACAGCCTTGGCTCTGATACCACCTTTGTAACATCCCGCTTCCCGTGCCCCGGGCCCACGTCATCCGACGATATCTTACTTTGGGCCACCCGAGAGGCGGGCCTGTGTTACGTTATCCTTATTCTATTTCTTTTCCATATTTATGGGACAACCTGTGTACATTAATCTATGTACAAAAAGAATTTATGATGCCATGAAATAAAGTAAATACTTTATTATTAAATAGAAAAATTCAAGGGTTACAATGAAATGAAAAATAATTGAATTTATGCTCACATGACTTACAACAAAATTAAATAAAATTTTCCACATGTTAACCTAACGTCTAAGCGGCCTTGATAATTAAATCCCTGAAATGTTAAAAATGGAGGGTGAGCTATGAAACCCAATGAATCATCCCAAGTATTTAATTCATTATTTCGATGAAATAAAACATGCATAATAACCATTTACAAAGAATTAAATGATTCAACTAAGTCATTGTTTTCTGTTCTTGTTACAGACTGAAAGGATACCCCCCAGCATTCCATCCCTAGGGAAAGAGCTACTATACTGAGCTTAGATCCATTCGAGTGAGGTAGGATCAAATCCGAACTCTTTATTATCTCACAACCCCTGTTTGGAATGCTCACGTTGCAAATTCGACCCCGTGCCAGTACATGGTTAAAATCTCTATTTAATTTTTTATTAGTTGTAAGAGCGTAACAAATCACTATTAAAACCAATTTAAATATTCCAACGGTATAACATTACACCACAGATCAACATTTGAAATAAAAAAAAAGAAAAATGACATTTGATTTTTGATGTAGAAGATTGTACAAGACGCAACTACAGAACACACTCTCTCAAAATAAGAAAAATGACTTTCAATTTCTGATGTACAAGATGCAACTACAGAGCATATTCTCTTAGTCATGAACAATATAATAATTTAAATAAATAAATTAAAAGACTTTTAAAAGAAAAATAAGCTAACCATACAAGCATGCATTATTTGAATCAAAATAATAAATTAAAAGATAGAGTCATTTCACGTCGAGATCACTTTCTAAATTTCTTTCAGATTTTTTTGCCAAGATCTGTGTAGCACTTCGTTGCTACAACTTCACGTGCTGTTTAGAATAACTTTAAGAGAAAAGAGACCAAAGATGCCAAGAAGGAGGCAAAGAGAAAACAAAAAAGAGTATTATTCTTGTTTTTGTTGGGATGAATGAAATGAGGGGGAGAGGGGTAGCAAACTTCTATTTTTGTTTAGTTGGGCTGGCTAAGGGTTTGAGATTTGAATTTTAGGTTTTTTTGTTTTTTTTGGGATTTTTTGGTATTTTCTTCGTTTTTCATTTTTTTTCTTTAAATTTTTTTTATATCACAATGCACACAAGTGCGCGCAGGCCTGCGCGCGATTTCCCGAGCGGCCTAGCGCGCATGTGGCACAGGAGCATGGGCCAAGGCCCATGTGCCCAAAGTTTATATATATATATATATATATATATATATATGTGTGTGTGTGTGTGTGTGTGTGCAATTTTTTTTTTGCTTTTCTAAATACATCTAACCAGATGTCTTTGTACCTAATAATTTAAATAAATTTACATATATATATATATTTAATTTTCAAAAATATTATTTCCTTATACAAAATATTTTAATAGTGAAGACTATTATAATAATGAAGAATATCATGCATATATATACTAAGTATATATATAGACATTTATACTTATATATTACTAAATGCCTACATATATCAATCATAATTAATTAATATATATACATGTGGTTATATTAATGCAAATATATACGGCAATGCCAATTAATTGATTAATCAATTAATTGCATATTTATACGTTAATCAATTCAAGATAATATGTCAAATATATATAGGCACAAATTAATATATAGACATGTGTCTTTACCAATTAAATCACATATATATATACATAATAATTAGGGTACTACATTCTACCCTCCTTAAAAGAGATTTTGTCTTTGAAATCTATTACTACGTTACTTGAGTGTCATTTGATCCACAATTAATCACTTTTTGCGTTTGAACTGCAATTAATCACTTTTTGCTTCAAAATAAATTAATAAATAATAAATAATCCTTGCACAAAAGTAATTGCAAGTGGTCAACCTAGTGAAAAAAATAAAATTAAAGAGACTAGTTTAATAATAATCTTGAATAATGATTATTTCTTAATATAATGTACATTGAATTTTTAGACCTGGATATGTGGCCCAATTTAGGGGTGGCAATTCGTGTCGGGGGATCATAAACTAGTTAACCAATTTATTAATCGTGTCATGATATGTCAACTTAAACACGACCCGTTTAATAAACGGGTGACTTGTTTATGACATAGTTAATAGATTTTGTAATAAATTAACTAATTCATGACATAGTTAATAGATTTTGTAATAAATTAACTAAAAATATGGCTTCACTAAAACTTGAACCCAAGAGCTTTTGGTTATTACCTTAAACTCTAACCAAATGAGCCAACAAATTATTTTGTTAAAAAAACTACTCTTTTGATATTTATATATGCATTTTACTTATTTTTTTAAATTTGAGAGATTAAATTATTTTTTATAATTTTTATTTGGATATAATTTTTTATTGAAAAAAATAAAAAAAATGACATTAAAGATTTGAGATATCAAACTACTCTTTTAGTATTTATATATACATTGCTTTTTTCGAGAATTTTTTAAAATTTTAGATATCAAGTTATTTTCTATACATTTATTTAGGTGTAGTATTTTTTTGTTAAAGAAATAAAATTAATGTTAAACAAGTTAGGCTTTGTACTTTTATTAGAAATAATATAATGTTCTAGGCTAAGACAAAAAGAGATATAATAATTTTTAAGGTAAGTTGAAAAAATAAAAAATAATGTTAAAAAAAATTAAGTTTACTATTTTTTGGACATTTTTTAAAAGATTTGAGAAATCAACTTATTTTTATAATTTTATTTGAGTGTAATATTTTTTTAAAAGACAGAGTTTATTTCAAAGTGGTGTAATATTTTTTTTTCTAATCTATAGTATAATCATTTCTCTTAAAAAGAGTAATATCTCAAATAATATATGCCTAATTTCTAAATTATTTTTTAAAAATATTAATTAAATACAAAATACATAAATAATTTATTAAAAATTAAATTAAAAATATTTTAAAAAATTAAAATTGTTCTTAATGTATTACATAATAGTTTAATCTTAGATTAAGTTATTTATAACCAATTTATAAACTCATTTTTAATCATGTTAAACGAGTCATTTTAAGTTTATCGGGTTGACCTTTTTATGACTCGCATTTAGTTGTGTTTAATCATATTCAACCAGTTTAGACCTAAAGCCATTAATACCAAACTCAAACCCGTTAACTTCGTATTGTGTCTGGGTCAGGTTATCGCATTATGTCACAAATTACCACTCTTAAGCATATTCCTATAATAGTCTCATAAAATTAAGTTACACCATGGACCAGGGGATTATTAGTTTAAATAGGCACCAAAAATTGAAAGTTGAAATTTGAATTTCAAATTAAAAAACATGTTAAAATCTGATATACTCATGATCACAAATAACATGAAAAATATACTCAAAGGCACAATAATGGGATGATCGTAATGAAAGATTTGCAATTTAAGTTTTCAAAGGAAAATAATGAAAAAGGAAATCAAGTATATTAAATTTCATTGAAAATCTCACAAGATAAGCTAGATTTTGGAAATAACTTCAAAACCTTAGGCATTAACTCTTTTAGAATCATCCAAACTATGCAAAATTCAAGGATTAGGATGCATTCTCCTATGAAGACATCTCAGACAGGGAGAATCCAAAAGGGTTTGACCAAAAAAAAAAGAAACTTTCATACATGCACAAGTGAGACAAGATCCTAATTACTACTCACATATTCCAATATAAACTGATTAAAGTACCCCTTTCTTTCCATTTTGCCACACTCAAAGGCTTAATCTCATCCTCGCATACTCCATCATGTCCTCTTAGAGCACCATAGGAAAATGGCATCAATCGGATCAAAGGAAGAACATCGAGGTGTGAAAAAGAACTTGTATTCTTCATGTCTTCTACTTCTTCTTCTTCTCTTCTTTTCTCAACCACCATCAAACCACTTCAACTTGGCCCCCATGAGATTTATTCCAGCATCTATTCTACTCTTGAACATGTTCCAAAAGCCAATGACAAACCCTGGGAATGAAACTAGTCATAAAACCCTCAAAACCTAATCATTTTTCCCACTTATAAAAGAAAAACAACAATGAACCCTCATCGTGGCTAGCCATAGACCACCTTTTTCCACAACTATAAAGCTTTCAAATTACCCTTGAATAACCACCAAAAACCCACTTGAAAACCCCTTCCAAAGGTCTTGCAAAAACATCTCAAAACTATACTGAAAAATCATGTTAAATCTACATTATGTGCACCCTTTTAACCAAGTCTTTTGTTTACATTTTAAATTCATGTTTATGCAGATCTATTATTGGATTGTTAGGGTTAGGAAGGTGTGAAAACAGAGGAAAAAAAATTTATGGGTCACAAACAAAGAAGAAGGCAAAGGAAAACACACAAAAGAAGGTATACTCCCTCTAAATCCTAGTTTAGTGTGTTCTTTTTTGCATACACACATGGCCACCTATGGGGACTGAGGTAAAGAGTGATTTTCAGCATGGAAATCACTCTTCTTAGATGTGTTGCTGAAAATCACTCTTCTTAGATGTGTTTTCAACTAGATAGTTGCAACTTAACACCTTACACACCAACCTCATAGGGTACGTGGGTGAAAAACACCAAAAAGAATGTGTTTTATGCACTTTATGTGCAAATCACACAGGTTGATGTACACCTCGACCTCGAAATCTGATCACTCACCATAGTAGGCACACTTGTTTCTCAACTCGAGACATAATCATGTCATAATGGGCAGTCACTCCTGCTTTACATGTGGTCACACCTACATTCACCGTCCGGGCACTGGGATATTACTATTTCTCATTTCATCTCCTGCTTTATTCGTACCAGGTCACATCCCGTCATATATCAGTGTCATCAACAGAGTAATTCAAAACATGAATAAATAACAACATAGGGATGATAAACTAAATGAAACAATCAACTTGCCATCAGAGATAGTCAAATGCTAGCCTCCGTGGCCAAGGTTTATGAAACTAATTACTATTTGGCCCCATAATCGACTCCAACAAATAAATGTTCATCAACATACAAATGAACATAATGAATGTAAACTGGGGCTCATGTCCTACAACTGGAAAATTATAAGTATAATCAACTCCTACTTAACCTCAACATTGAGGTATACCATGATTACAAAATGATTCCATCTTCACTTGTTAGTACAAATGCTTTCAGTGATTACCTGAAAAGAAATGAGTGGGGTGAGCTCAAGAGCCTAGTGGATCATATATGAAACATCTCGAGCATTATAATAGTCAAAACATAAAACATGCAAGTACTTGTCAAGCATTAGGTGTTTCAACAGTTTAATTGTTTAAGTTCACAATAAGACCAAAAGGACTTTCCTTAGTATTCCCTGTTAGACTTGGAATATCGAAAGTAACACTCAAAGGTTCATTACCTATTCGAAACCCTATCTCAAGAGTAATGTCTCGACCATCAATTTAGGGAGTGAAGTCTCAACTTGACTCTCAATTCCATGTCATTACTACCATAGTAGCATCAAGATCTGCCTTCAATTGGAAACACCTTCGATGATGCCAGACTACTGCCACAATATCCACATCATTGAACCAGTATGTGGTTAACTCTTTTACTTGTCTTTAATTAGTGACCACAAGCATGGGCATAATATCAATATCCAGACATAAATAAACAATAGTTCTGAATTAATAGTACATCATGCTTAAGGTCATAAAGTCATGCTATTCCTCACATTGCATACATGGCATATATTCCAAACATTATTAACATTCATGGATCGTACCACATGCTATCAACATCATAAAAGGACAATCAATCATCCATATATATCACACAGATCCCTAGCATGCTTCTAACCAATCAATACAAATAAACATTTAATCATGTTTCATATTCAAACCAAAATAATACTAAAGAGTTTAGAGTAGTCATTTCCACCTATTTTCTTATTTGATTCCTTCTACAACTTCACTTTGTTATTCCAATCTTCACATATCCTCAACCTATAAGGATTTAATATCATGATTCTTAGAAGTTAAAGCATTTTTAGTGTTTATAAACCATAATACAATGATTCTCAAGTCTATATGGTATATGGTGTCTAAGAAAGTCATAATAGGCATACAATAGTCTATTTTTCTCCTGTGTACTGCGGTAGAGCAAGAAATTACCGTGGTAATCAAGGTTTGTGTATGAAAATACAAAAACACAATCACATTCTTATTACTATGGTAGGCTACCGCGATAACCAACAAGGGTTAATCACACTACCAGGGTAGGCTACCGCAGTATACGTTGTGTTTTAGGAATGTTTTTATGTCGTTACTATGGTAGGCCTAGGCATTACTGCGGTAATCCGTGAGAAATCTCATGTGTACAGTGCACTACCGGTATCATTACCATGATAGTCACGTGATTTCTAGAAAAGTGCATTTTGTTCTCATGTTTCTCATTTCCTTTCTTGCATGATATTATGATACATTGAACTTAGGACCCAAAACATGCATTTCAATGGATAGAAAATTTTTATATCTCGTCTCCATTCGTTGCCTCCTTCATTCGCTTTGTACGGATGTTGAAAATGGTTCTAGGGCTCTTTTTCATCAATAGAACGTGTATAACCTTAAGAAACTCTAGGCAATGATGAAAGGCATGTGTTCTCTATGAAACAAACATCTTAACATAACACCACTGTTTGAAGACGTGTTACAGTCCAAGATCCCCACAACTGTGTGATTCTTCCGCTCTCAATGCTTGTGAGACTATTACCAAGGGATGGAATGGATTAGAACTAACTCAGTAAGCGGCTGATGGATTCTGAGGAGAAAGTGTGTGACTGTAGGGTGAACAATCAAAATTAGGGTTTTTTGCATAGGGTATTAACATAGATAGTTATGCATTACGGCGATAACTCGATTCTCTACTGCGTAATCAACATCATATATGTTTTCTGAGCTTTTCTCACACTACCGCGATAGTCCATTGGCATTATGCACTATTACGGTAGTCAGTAATTGTTGTATTTTTTTGTTTCGTTCACATTCCGCTCTTTGCTTTAAATCGTTGATCCTCTGGCACATTGATCATAAGTCTTTTTCCCACGATTTTATGGATTTTCTCAAGGTTTATTGTACCTTTAAATTTATTTTTGTTGTGATCACTGCAAATGTACATGATCGCAATAGTAATACATAATGAAATACCGGATTATCATCCGCTAGGAACAATATGTGGTTAATAATCCTAAATCCCAATCTAATTTTAGTATTAACTTTATTAAGGCATAAAATCGATGTTCTAATAATCTAAATTAAAATTAAACTGAAAGTAAATGATTGCTGATTTTAAATTTATATTAATTAAGATTCTGTGATAATAAAATATCATGTATTTACCTTTAATCTTTATTTCAATTAATCTAATTTCTATTCTTATAGATTATAACACAGTAATCAAAACCCTTTCTTAAGGCGCTTTGATCTTATCAGTTAAATTTTCTAATACCCCCTCCCGAGGCGTACAATCAATAAACCAATGTAATAAACATAGAAATCACGCACAACTTCCTATAGAATCAACAACCTCCAAGCTAATTGATTCTGATAGGTCTATACCCTAATTATTCAATTGTTAAACTTCTCTTCCAAGTTAGTTCAACAATCTTAAATCAGTTTATAGGTAGTCAATTAATCAAAAAACATTAAGATCATAGAATACAAAATAATACCTCAAAATAGATTAATCAAAATAAAAATTAAAGGATTCTACAGTCTAAATTACATCCTAGAAATTAAAATACTTAGCCGGACATTGTGCAAAGATCACAAAACAAAGATTTGAACAAATAGAAGATCATACTAGAAGATTGATCTTGTTCTTTGCATCCTCTCCCTTGTTCTGGTCATCTCTTGCTTTGTGCCGTCAAGTGCAACTCTAAATTATCAAATTATAAATTAATAACAAAACCAATTTCTAATGTATCCTAAAACAAACCCGTAGAAACCCTAATTCTACACGAACACGAAACCTTAATTGCAAGACCGCAGTCACACCGCCATGCCAAAAATCTAAAAATTCTATAAACTGTTGCCCAACTTCATACAAGATCGCAGTCCACCCAAACAGGATCGTAATCCACCCTAGTAGGATTGCGGTCCACCCAAGCAGGATTGCAGTCCACCTAAGCAGGACTGTGGTCCCATGTTGAGTTCACCTGAAACTTGTTTGCTTCTTCTTTTGTTCTTGTCTTCTTCTCTGCCATTGCTTTATCACGTCATTACAGGTTTGCCATCATGAATTGCACACAACTTTAGGTTCCAAATTTTGTTCCAATCAACCCCTTTGTTTTTGCTCAAATTTTTACTTTTTTGCCATTCTTGTTTGACAGTCATGTCCCCCTCTAGTAAACAAAATTGCTCCTTTGCCATTCAAATCTTCTTCATGTGCATGTGATTTTGGGCTGGACCGATGCTTTGTTGAATGGGTCTTGGTTTTTATTGGATTGGGCCAGACATCTATAATACCCCAAAAGTCTATAAGACCTCAACGTCATCAGTGAACAGTTAAAAATAAAATAATAAATTTAATAAATAAGAAAATAATAAAGATACTTAAAAACCATGTGGAATACGTCCAAATAAACCTAAAATAAATATGCAAATGATATAAATTTGGAAAGCACAAGAAGTGACAATGAGAAGACACAAAAACCATCACTCCACTAGTTATCGTGGTAATAAAAATGATTACCGCTGTAATTTCGGACAAACTAAAAAATGAGCAAAAATGTGTCATCCTGGTTACTGCACCGCAATAATGCCTGATTACCACCATAATCTTTTTTGACTATGATGATACATGATTTTCTATAAATACACAATGTTCGTGCAAAAATCCTAAATCTTAGTTTCATGCGCCACGACTTGGTGTTTTCTCTCCAAAACCCTAACCCAGCTTTCCAATCTTACTTCTTAACATTTCTTTTAAGTTCTAAGGGTGATTTGAGCTTACTCAAACCCCTCTCTACTAATTTGCAAGCTTAGATCTGTGAAGAACAAGCTCCACCAAGAAGAAAATCCATGGAGGTGTTGTTCTAAATAGCTTGTACTCAGGTAAATTACGAAAACCCACTTGAAATCTTAGTTTCTTAGCACTGTGTGTTGTTTCTTAAGTGTATGCTTGTTTTTCTTTGAAGCACAAGTGATTTGAAGGTTGCGATACCTCACATTAGTGAGAAACGAAGAGGAAATGCGTAGAACCCTAAGGTATAAGGATTTAGCTTAGTTTGATGTGTGTTTTGAGCTTAATGTGTGTGTATTAAAGTGTTAACGACATGGGGAAACCACAAACGGGACAATGCATGCGCGAGCATTGCATTTTTTGGAAATCCCATAGTTATTGTGGTAACACACACGAAACATGTACAAATTCCATGGGTTATCGTGGTGACATAGTGGAAAAACCAACCTGTGCACTGGTTACCGTGGTAACTGACTGTGGTAACACGTGTTGCCAATTTCGATGACTGTGGTAATGCGTCCTAGGCTCAGTTTTTTTGTTCTGGTCTTGTGTACACCATGAAATACCTATGTGAGGGACGTAAATTTATGATTTTGAACATGTTATAGATGTTTTAGACTCACATTATTTTGATATTAAACTCTTATAGATTGAAGATCTACAACATGTGTGGCGAGGAGCAAAGGCACAAGGGAAGGAAATACATGCGGGTGTGATTACTACACTCTCTATTATTATTTGGATTTTAAATACTAAACATGATGATTGATTATTTTTAATATGCACTTAGAAACATGCTAGGATTGTTCTTGAATGACTATTGATTGGAATGATTGGTTGAATGCTGAGGCAACATGTTGATTGTTTAAAAAAATACTATGCTCACATGCCTCGACAATATGAAATAATTCATGCCATGAATGAATTACTTGAACGTTAGTATGATTGATTTACATGTGTTTGAAGTAGTGCTTATGATGTATGATATGCAATGTGATTGTGAAATTAAAGAAGATTAAATTACGACTAAAACCACGTATCGAGGTGATGACCGACCATTGGTTGTCATTGTGGGTGTCCCCAACTAGACTGGTTGTGGGGCTGGGTGTCACTTCAGACTTCACACGCTCGTCAAGACCCCAAAAGGTAACTGACCCTCAGGCGTTACCTCCGGCCGTTGTCCCAGACCACGAGGGGGCACCAAGGCCACAAACCTTTCGGTCTTAATTGCAATGAAAATAATAAAGTGTTTGAATGCCCTAATATAATGAAAGTATTTGCATATGTTGTATTTTGGTCGGAATAATGCTAGTGATGTGCTATATGATCCACTGAGCTCTCGAGCTCACCCCACTTTTTCATTTTAGGTGACAATTGATAAGGTGCGAGTTGACCATCTCTAGGCGACTCCGATTATTTTGTTAAAACCTCACTGAGGAGGTTGTTTTTGCGAACATTAACCGTTTCGGACTTGAACATTTAAGCTACATGTTTCCTTTCGAGATATTACTAATCATTTTCCTTTGCCTATGAACCCTGATTTGAAAGAATTACTGGCTATTTGTATTGATCTCATTGTTATTTGAAAGATGACCTGGAAAGATAGTTTTGAAGGAAAGAAAGAGACTGAGAGAAATGAGTTGTAGTAGCGCTCTGATTCTTGGTGAACGTCGACCGGCGCGTACGGCTTCTCCTACCAAATGGGTGTGCATCTTTGCGCAAAGCCCTGATGGTTCGCGACTTCTCTGAGTCTAGGGAGCTGAGGTGTTACAACATCATTTTGTCTTTCCATCTTATGTATACCATTTTTCAATTATTCTAACCTGCACAAACAATAAAAGACTTCTTTGGACATTAAATCATAAATATAAATGATAAAAAACTATATTTAAATTTCTCAAAATGCATAAATACATGTAATACAAATATAAATAATCATGCCCCTAATTATAAATAAATGTATCCTATTTCCTATTTAATGCAAAATATATATAAAAATATATATAATATTATTAGTTTGCAATGCATCTAACAAATACCCCCAAACTCAAACTATTGTTAGTCCCTAAACAATGACTCAATTCTAAAACTGACACACCCATGCCATATAGAATTAAATTCTTTTTCACTCGTCACTGTAACATCAATCTTCCTTTCTTATAGTTTGTGATTCATTAACATGTCCCTAAGAACATTCAGGTTGTCTAGATTTTCAGTTTATCCTCTATTCTTTCTTAACTTCACCCTCTCATTTGTCAGTGTTTCAATCTTCCTAGACTTTGTAAGTGATTTGCAGTTGCCATCCCACTCACATAAATTCTTTCCTAATACCTAAGTACATAAACCCTCTCAATTCTATCATCTATCTATGTTCTAATTAGTTCAAACTATAGTAAGGATTAGTGGTATTTTTCTCTAGGTGTAACATAGCCTGGCTCAAGATACAAGTGTAATAGGAATTTAAATCCGACTCAAGTATACATTCATAGAATAATAACAACCTATTTTGTTTGATTTTCTCAATATAGCTTGATCCTTCCTATTCAATTCCTTATCTTTCTCGTTCATGCTAACAACCTTATTTTCACAGCTCCCCCAAACTTATTTAATTACATGCACTTCAATCAACACCCATATATACACTCATACAAAAGTAAGAAGCTCGATTTTCGTCGATAATACTGAAATAACAAATAAATATATAACTTCTCTTTTTTTTCTTTTGTTTTTTCTTTTTACAAAACTAAAATCAAAAAGCGGAAACAAAAACTAAAAACATATGTATTTGAATGTTAGCATTGCCTCCTTTTACATCATCAGAATAGGCAATATTATAACCATGAGTGCACACTAATAGTTTCAGTTGAGATATTCATAAAAGGATAAAGTTTTTATATATAATGTTTAGGTTTATAACAAGAAAACAGGCTGCAAGGCTCAAAATTGGGTGCAAAGGATTATAAGTGTTGGGATTTGCTCTTAAGCTAAAACTCAAACAAAGATGGCCTACATCATTTCCCTCCTAAAGTGATTCTTAAGTAATGTTTAAGATAAATTTGATTATTTCTAGAGTCTGTGAAAAATTTTCTCCACTTATGGTTTGGTTTTCACTCATCACTTTTCTCAGTTTTTGAATTTTTAATTACCTGAGACTAAAGAGATCTATCAAGGTCAAATTTTGGACAAACCAAGCACACAGACTATTTGAAAATACACAAGTTCTTTGTCTCATCACACTAGAGGAATTTCACTCAATAAAAATTTTCAAAAATATAGCATAAATCTAGCTTAAGTTACACTTATTTGCTTATGTCCTAAAACTAATATGCTAAATAAATAAATAAATGGTCATGATATCTAAATGTGAAGAAAGAATTTCAATAGCTATGTATGTGATATGCCCATAAATATATATATGCAGTCTAGAATCATTAACACACACAAAATATGTAAATATAAAGGAAAAATAAACTTGAAATTGAAGAAAAACTTCTTCAATGTGCACCCCCAAACTTAAACTGTGCCTTGTCTTGAAGAACATAACTTTACTTTGACGCTCACATGGAGGAAAGTATGCTAGAGTGTTCAAAAAACTTGCACATGGCAAAAAGAAGATGACAAATATTAGTCTAATTTTTAACTAAAATGCATGCAACTTCTTCTTCTTCTTTTTTGGACTAAACGGAAATGCATGCATACCTACGAAATTAAATCAAACTATAAAAAATAAAATAAAAATAAAAATAAAAACTAGTGGGTTGCCTCCCACTAAGCGCTATGTTTAACACATCAGCTGGACGTAGATACGGGTTAACCGAAGCCCAATTTTTTGATCCTCGCAAACACTTTGGCTTTAGGTAACTCTTGCTTCATAATATCCAGTGGCTGCTTATATTTTAGAAAATGGTGATGTGACTAGTATATAATAATTTTCTGATTATCATCAGCATCATGTGGCTTTGTAGTATCATATTTTTGCTTCTGGTGTGCTTGTATGACCTTCCATTTATCAGATTCAGCATTTGTATCCTTGATATCAGGTGGTCTAGGCTTGTCAACCTATATCGTATTTCCAACTAGCACTTGCTTGCATTCTTGCACTTTAGTAGGGGGCTTCTGTGAGTAATAAATGTTTAAGACAACTCGGTTTTCATTCATTCTTAGTGTGAGCTCTCCCACGGCGACATCTATTAGGGCATGACTAGTGGCTAAGAATGGTTGCCCAAGAATTAATGGTATTTCCCCGTCTTCTTCCAAATTGAGAACAACAAAGTCAGCTAGGAAGATAAACTTATCCACCTTAACGAGCATATACTCAATAATCCCCTTGTGGATAAGTGACAGAACGGTCTGCAAGCTGAAGAGTAATATTGGTTAGCTTGATCTCTAATAGGCCCAACCTCCGATATATTGAAGGTGGCATGAGATTTATACTAGCCCCCAAGTCACAAAGAGCTTTCTCAAATATTTTAGTGCCTATGCTGCATGGAATAGTGAAGCTCCCTGGATCTTTTAGCTTCTGAGGCAACTTTTTTTGTATTATAGCACTGCACTCCTCTATCAACCATATAGTCTCATGATCTATTTGTTTCTTATAAAACATCTGCAGAAAGGGTAACGAAGGAGGCTCAAGGTATTTGTTGCCTTTAATAGTGATGTCGAGATGTATAACCCTCTTCTTTTCATCATCAGTAGGTGTTGGATCAGTTGGCTCTGAAAGAACATGCCCTTTATAATGGATAAGCTCATCAACTAACATAGGAGGGCTGGATGGAATGGGTGGGCTCTGGACTTCTCTCCCGCTTCTTGTAAATATGTCTTTGCAGTTTTCTTTTGGATTGACATAAGTATCACTAGGAAAGGAGCTTCGCTACTAACTCAAGAATGCTTGGGCTCTCTATTCCATTTGAGTCTCAAGGTTTTTGATTATAGCATTGATGTTCCCTACTTGAACTTCCAGCCCTAAAACTCTATTGTCATTCTGATCTATTCTTCCAGTTAATTCTTTAAAGAACTAGGCCTGCATATTCATTATCTCGTCTAGTTTATCATCCATAGATGGCTTCTTTTCAAAGAGGCTTTGCTGGACGTTTCTGTTATTTGCATAAGAGAGGTTTTCATGCTAACAGATCCCCGAGTGATACTATTGAAGAGTATTGTACCCCTGTTGCTGTCCTTGATAATTATTGAATAGGTTTACTGCATTCAACTGGTCTATAGATGCTACATGAGTAACGGATGCCTAGTGAGCTTTAGCTATAGCCAAAATAGATTGATTCTGGTGTGGTTGAAACTGGCCATTACTAAGTGTTTTAGTCAATGAATTCATCCGGTGGGTCATAGAAGCTATCTATGCTTTTAGAGTTGTAACCTCATCAACCTCATGTACTCCACCCCTTCTTATTGAGCCTTTCTTTGTGTCATAGCCATAGGCGTCAACTGCCATATCTTCAATGAGATGAGTGGCCTGTGTAGTAGACTTTTCAATCAAGGAACCACCAGCTACTGAATCAACCAAGGCTCTAATAAGTAGTGTCAAACCACTATAGAACATCTAAATTTGTAGCCAAAGAAGATAGCCATGCTGAGGACATCTTTTAATAAGTTTTTGAGTCTCTCCCAGGCTTCATGAAAAGACTCAAAATCAGATTGCCTGAATGAACTTATTTCACCCCCTTAGTTGATGAACTTTCACAAGAGTGAAATATTTCTGTAAGAATTTCTGAACCATATCTTCCCAAGTGGTGATGCTACCTGGTAAGAGAATCTGCAACTAAGTCCTTGCCTTGTCCCTTAGAGAGAAGAGAAAAAGTCTCAATCTTAACTAATCTTTAGTCACACCATTTATTTTGACAGTATCACATATTTCCATGAATGAGTTTAGGTGTGCCATTGAATCTTTAGTAGCCAAACCTCCAAACTGTTGTTATTGTACCATAGTGATCAAAGAGGGCTTCAACTCAAAGTTGTTGGCATTGATGGGCATGCGAGCAATTTTGGAGTAATTATTATTGAGCATAGGCTTGAAAAAGTCTTAGAGTGGTGCTTGACCCTTAGTACCAACTGCAGATTTACTACTCTCAGCCATATTAGATCTATGGCCTCAAGCTTCTAACTGAAATTGTCGAAGTGTTTTGAACCAATCTGGATCACTCAACTCTGTTGAGTCTCTGCTCATCCACAACCTGAAACACCACAAGCAAAGAAAATAGGTCAAGTGTAGTGAGCCAACGAATTAAATAAAATGAATAAAATAAAATAAATAAACTAAAATAAAGTAAAATAAATAAATAAATAATGTCTCAATTAAAATTTAACCAATTTCAATTGGTTTCAAGATTATTAACACCATTCCCCAGCAACATCGCCAAAAACTTGTTGTGATCACTACAAGTGTACAAGATCACTATAGTAATACACAGTGAAATACCGAATTATCATCCTCTAAGAACAGTATGTGGTTAATAATCCTAAATCCCAATCTAATTTTGGAATCAACTTTATTAAGGCATAAAATCGATGTTCTAATAATCTAAACTAAAATTAAACTAAAAGTAAACAATTGGTGATTTTAAATTTATATTAATTAAGATTCTAAGATAATAAAACATCATGTATTCACCTTTAATCTTTACTTTAATTAATCTAATTTATATTCTTGTAGGTTATAGCACTAGTAATCAAAACCCTCTCCTAAGGCGCCTTGATCCTATCAATTAATTGCCTAATACCCCCTCCCGAGGCGTATAGTTAATAAACCAATGCAATAAACATAGAAATCACATGTAACCTCCTATAGAATCAACAACCTCATAGTCAATTGATTCTAATAGGTCTATACCCTAATTATCCAATTGTTAAACCTCTCTCTCCAATTCAACAATCTGAAATCAATTTATAGGTGGCTGATCAATAAAAAACATTAAGATTATGGAATATAAAATACTACCTCAAAATAGATTAATCAAAACAAAAATCAAAGGATTCTACAATCTAAATTACATCCTAGAAATTAAAATACTTAACCAAACATTGCGCAAATGTCACAAAACAAAGATTTGAACAAATAGAAGATCATACTAGAAGCTTGATCTTATTCTTTGTGTCCTCTCCTTTGTTTTGATCTTCTCTTGCTTTATGCCGTCAAGCGCAACTCTGAATTATCAAATTATGAATGAATAACAAAACCTATTTATAATGTCTCCTAAAACAAACTCATAGAAACCCTAATCATACACCAACATGGAACCCTAATCACAAGACCGCGGTCACACCGTCGTGCTAAAAATTTAGGAATTCCATAAACTGTTGCTCAACTTCACGCAGCATCGTGGTCCACCCAAGCAGGATCACGGTCCCACGTCAGGTTCACCCAAAACTGGTTTGCTTCTTCATTTGTTCTTGGCCATTGCTTTATCGCATTATTATAGGTTTGCCATCATGAATTGCTCACAACTTTAGGTTCCAAATTTTGTTTCAATTGATCCCTTTGTTTTTTATCAAAGTTACACCTTTTTGCCATTCTCTTTTGACAATCGTGCCCCCTCTCTTAGTAAACAAAATCACTACTTTGCCATTCAAATCTTCTTCATGAGCATGTGATTTTGGGCTAGACCGAGCTTTGTTTAATGGGCCTTGGTTTGTATTGGATTGGGCTGAACATCATTTTATCTTTCCTTCTTATGTATATCTACTTCCAATTATTCTAACCTGCACAAACAATAAAAGACTTCCTTGGGCATTAAATCATAAGTATAAATGATAAAAACTATATTTAAAATTCTCAAAATGCATAAATACATGTAATATGAATATAAATAATCATGCATCTAATTATAAATAAATATATCCTATTTCCTATTTAACTAATGCAAAATATATATAAAATAAATATAATATTATTAGTATGCAATGCAACTAACAATTTTATTTATCAAATTCTATATAAATTCCGAGGTATTACCGCTTAATTTGTGTGGCAACATGCACACATGGATTATAGTTAAAACACCTAAAACTAAGTGTTTCAGGGGCGTTTTAATGCATATAAATATGACTACAATAATGCATACATGTAACAGTAGATTACACACTTAGAACAACATTGAAATAATGAGAAAAAGTGTGTGAAAAAATAGAAATAAATCCTTAAAGGTATGGCCTTGATTTGGTGGTGAAACGGGCATGAAAACGCCTAAAAATAGTGTTTTCATGTGCCTTAGTGTTACAAAGATTAGAGTTGAAAGTTACAACCCTTATACTAAGGTTAAAACACTATGAAACTATTAGGATATGGTTTAGAATTAAAGGAAAGTGATTAAAAATGCAAAACCTTAGCCCATTGCCTTATAAGACACAAAATGGGTCTAAAAAATCCAAAAAATGGGACAATTTTGATATACTCTTTACGAACAACTTAAAATACCCTTATGAGTAATAAGGAACACCTAAAATAACCATAGAAATATTTTAGGAACATGACTTGAGAGAGAAATTAGGTCTCAAATGGTTAGTCAAGTGAAATAATAAAACTGGGCCCACCAAAATAAAGCATAGCCATAATTTTGGTATAAGAGGTGCACGATGACCATGGTTATGCATTAGGAACCTCAAACTTATAAAAAAAAAGTTTTAAGAAGTCATATATAATGACTCTTCGAGATTGAAACAAAAGTCATAGAGAACCCTAAGTCATCAAGTTATGACCAATTCAGTAGGAATAGTGATTGGAACTCTTTATCATTCCCTTAAATGGCAAAGAATAAATAAGATTGATAAAAATTTAAGAATACTTGAGTGTGAGCTATGACACTAAACCTAACACTATGACTTGATAGGTTAACTTTAGAGGGTTAGTGTCAAATCGTTGATGTCGAAAAACCTAAATTGTGAGTACACTTGCATGACTCCTGACTCTCTCTTGCATTATAATTACTTTTAATATGAATTAGTTTATTTTTATCGAATTCCATAATTATGTTCATGTTAGTGTGCATTTGATTCTATGTTGGTTTGCAATGATGAATGATTGTATGATTAGAGGCATGCTAGGATTTTAAGTTATTTATTATGTCATGCTATGAATGATGAAATCTTGTTGCTAATTTACTTATTGATATGATCCATGATGTGTACAGTTATACCATTTATGGTATGCCTTCAACTAAACAAAGATGATTAAGAAATCAAACACATATCGACGCAGCGTATCCATATTTGATCATCGTGGATATTGCCCCTAGTGAGTAGGTTTAGCATGGTGTATTTGTATTTGACCACCACCAAACATTTTCCAATTTGAGATAAGCTAATTAGGGTCATGGACTAGTATAATAAACTCCGTGTATGACCACTATATAGCTTTCGTTTAAGGTGTACTTGCAAAATGGCTCCACTTTAGAAGCGTTTCTCACAGTCGATGCCTTTTGGAAAAGTGTCCTTGATGCTTACTTTATGAGATGACATTGGACTATGTTCTAAATAGTTGGATGTCATATTCAAAAAAATGGAAATAATGTGGATAGTTTTTTCGGTCTTCAACCAATGAATTGTTTGAAACACTTATTGTTATGGAAGTGTTTGCATATTGGTGTTTTAATTTTTGTAATACATGAGATGTGCTTGGGATCATCCGCTAGGCTACTTTATGCTTATCCCATTTTCCTCTATTCTTTTTAGGTACATATAGGACTGGGTGACCCACTGAATCTTGATAGAGTGTTTTGATCTACTCTAGGTAGACAATGGGCTTAATATCAATACTTTAAGTTCATTTGTTATTTATTTTAATTAAATGTTAATGTAGCAATCAATGTGTCTGTAACACCTCGACCCATGAATATTAATGTGCTAAAACATAAACAACACTATTAAACATGAATAAACATAGGGATGACATGTCTAAAAGCAATGCATGAATAAATTCATAAAATGGAATAAAATACTCCGACGTCGTGGCCTGAGTTTAAAATGCATCAATAATTTAATAATTGGCCCCATGGCCGAAGTCAATAAACAATACAACTAAACATGAATGAAATGCAAGTCTCATACCCTACAACTATAAGCAAAAGCAAACTCCAACTACTATACAACCCCAATAGTGGATTGTATAAAACTACTCCAATGGAAGCCAATTACTTGTCTGTGAACAAGTATCTTCAGTGGTTACCTGAAAAATAGATTGGGTAATGAGTTCAAGAGCCTAATGGATCTTACACAAAAACATCTTAAGTATTATAATAGTCAAAATATAAACATGCAAGCACTTGTAAAACATTAGGTGTTCCAACAATTCAATTGTTTAAGTTAACGTTAAGACAAAAAGGTTTTCTTCCTCAACATTTTAACTTAGGTTTGGAGTATTCAATGTAATGCTCGAAGGCCCGTTACACACTTAGAACCCTATCTTGGGGTTGATGTCTCACTCGATCATCAAACTAGGGAGTGTTGTCTCACTTAGACTTATAGTCCCATTTCAATTAGAGACCTGCTTAGGGCTAGGGATACTCACGATGATGCTAAACTACTGCAACAATATCTGCATCACCATGCCGGAATGTGGTTAATTCTCTTTATCATCTTTATCATCTTTATGGATATAAATAAAAAAAGTTATCATGCTCATAATCACATTAATCACACTATTCATCACATGGTATGCATAACATAAATTTTAAACTGTATTGAACATTCATACAAGGTATGGCATGCTATAAACTCACATAATAGACAAATAAGCATTCATAAGAATCACACACATTGCTAGCATGCTTCTAATTAATAATTAACAATAAACACACAATCATGTTCAATATGGGAGCCAAAATAATACTAAAGAATTCTGGTAGTCACTTCCACCTGATATTTTTCTCCTCGCATTGTAACTCCTGCCTTGACGGGTCGAAATCCTTAACCCTAAGAACTATAGAACATTTTTTAGTATTTATCATGTTTTTAAATTCTAGATTTAAAGCGTAATGACTTTTAGTATCATAGTTAAAATTTTGTGCATAGAAAGTCTGATAAATGAATTGTTTATTGTGTAACCACGGTACTCTCAGTGTCACTGCGGTAACATGAGGTTATTATCGTAGTGTGCTATGTGCAGCACTATAGTAGTCACAAGGTATTCTAGGAATCGCATTCCGGTCGCACTTTTCGTTTCCTTTGTAACTGAAACTTCAATACACCAAGTTTATGATTTAAAACTAATTGTTCCGGTGGTTAAAATTGTTTTATACCTCTCTATTAATTGTTTTGCATTCGAAAGCCCTTTTGGATTACTTTCACACCTTCTGTGCATTATTATATCAAGAACAACAATTTTCACGTAGAAAATGTTAAATAGTTATTGGTTTCGAACAACATGGTGTGTTAACCGTGCCTCATTGAATTTAAACATTCAAAACACAAAACATAACGAATAGTATACCTTATACCACTTGCTCGTTGTTGCTTTCTTCCCCTCCAATGATTGTCTTCAGTCGCTTCCCGTGTGCTATAAAGCGAGGAAAATGTTTTACATTCAATCAATTTCAAAGTAGTTTTAAATAAGATTAATTTCAAAATAAGAACGACATGTTACATCATCCGTATTCATTCCAAAAGACATAGCGACCTGATACAATTAACCTCATGTCGTTCTTCTCCTACCACTATCTGTGAAAGATCGATGATAAATGCTGAGGATGTGTGAAGAGGAGATGAGGAATTTTGCAAAAGATGACGTGAGTAAGAAAGTGAAGCAGTGCGTTTAGGGTTTCTTGCGCAACCTGCATATATATATATATATATATATATGTTTATTTATATTTATATGGATGTTCCTGATTAGGGTTTTCGATCTCCTCCCCTTTCTATTTTCCAATCATAGGACCACGGTCTTAGCATGCCCCTAATTGCAGGACCGCAGTCCTAGGATCGCGATCACACATCCAAGCAATTTTTTCTTGAATTTCCTTGTCGCAGGACCATGGCCCTCCTTACCAAGACCACGGTCTTCATCCATGGGACCGCAATCCTGCGATTTGGTGTCTGAAATCGCAAAATCATGGCCCTTGTGTGGATCAAGTTTTTTGTTGTTGGTTGTTTGTTTCTTGTTGTAAGCTTCTAGTACCTTGAGTTATTATAATCTACCCCCCTTAAAAAAATTTCATCTTCGAAATTTTTAAAAAATACTTGTATGATGCTCTCTAGTCAACTGCACCTGGTGAAAAGCTCCATGTACTTCTTCCGCATTTCGCTTTTCAATTCCTAGGTGGCTTCTTCTAGGTCATGGTTCTGAGACTCTGTACTTTACGATCCAGTATTCTGATGGCTAGTTCTTCATATGTGGCATCGTTCCATCTGTTAACTTCATCCCAATGTATGATGTGAGGGGGGCCTAATTCATATTTTTGCATCATCGATACATGGAATATTTTGTGGATCAAGGACATTCCGTTCGGTAGGTCTAGCTTGTAGGCGCATTCACCAACCCGTCTTAGTATTTTGAACGAACCGATGAATCTAGGTGATAGCTTCCCTTTATCACCTTCTTGGAACTCTAGTGGTCTGCTCCTCTTATCCTCATAACTCTTCTTCCTACTCAGAGCCGTGGTTAACTTCTTTTGGATCTATTTCACCTATTCGTTCATTTCTTGTACTAGGTCTAGCCTTGTAAGTACATGATCCTCAAGTCTGCCCAGCATGATGGAGATTTGCAGAGTCTACCATAGAGAGCTTCGTATGGAGCTATTTTGATACTCATTTGGTAACTGTTATTGTAAGTAAATTCCGCTAAGTGCATGTATTTGCTTCAATTACCCTTGAAGTTAAGGACACATGCTCTCAACCTATATTCTAGTATTTGTATCACTCTCTCAAACTGCCCCCATTTGTCTGAGGGTGGAATGTTGTACTCATGGTGAGTTTACTGCCTAGTTCCTTCTACAGGATCTACCAAAATTGAGATTTGAAAATGAAATCTCTATTTGACACAATGGTCTTGGGTATACCATTTAGCCTTACTATTTCCTTGACATACAGTTCTCCCAATTTTCCAACTGTACCTGTCGATCGGATAGGTAGAAAACGAGCTACCTTCATGAGATGATCTACGATCACTCATACTATGTCTTCACTCTTTTGATTTCTGAGTAGGCCGCTCTCGAAGCCCATTACAATATTATCCCACTTCCATTCTAGGATCGAAAATGGTTGCAACATTCTCTAGGGTTTCTTGTGTTCGGCCTTTACCTGCTAACAGGTCAGACATTTGGAGACATACTTGGTTATCTGCCTCTTCATACCTCTCCACCAATAAGTCTTCTTGAGGTTTTGGTACATCTTATCACCTCCTGGATGCATCATGTACTTGGTCTGATGAGCTTCATCCAGTATGGTATTTTTATCTACCCAGTTTCTAGTACACAAACTTTATCTCTAGGTCTCAATGTACCTTCGACATCGATCTTGAAATCAGCGTGTTTGCCCTACTTAACACCTTCTATCAGGTCCACAATCCATTTGTCTCATTTCTGTTCATCTCTAATCTACCGTAGCACGTCTGGTTGGCAAACCAATGCACATAGGTATGCCTGCTTCCCATCCGAAGTTACACTTAGATTATAATAACTAATTAGCTGATACATTTGCCCTTTTTTCTTCAATTTTATTGAACTTCCTGCTAAGAGCATCAGCTACGACGTTAGCATTTCCCGGATGGTAGTAGAGTTTGAAGTCATAGTCCTTCAAAAATTTAATCCATCTCCTCTGTCTCAAATTCAACTCTTTTTGGATGTAGATGTACTTTAGATTCTTGTGATCAAAGAAAAGCTCAAATGCCTCTCTATAGAGGTAATGCCTCCAAATTTTTAGTGCAAACACAATTGTCGCCAACTCTAAATCATGAGTAGGGTAATTCCTCGCACTTCTCATCCCATATGAACTTCTCTCCTTTCCTGGTCAACTTAGTCATAGGCCCAGCTAACTTGGAGAAGTCCGGAATAAACCTTCGATAGTATTCGGCCAAACCTTAGAAGATTATGATTTCTATCACCGTTTTTGGCTACTTCTAATTAGTCACTGACTCCACCTTATCTAGATTGACCAATATCCCTTCAGCCGAAACTACGTGGCCAAGAAACCTGACTGTCTTCATCCATAACTCACACTTGCTGAACTTAGCACATAATTCATTTCTCCTCAGTGTGCCTAGCACAATTTTCAAATGTTCTACGTGTTCAGCTTCTGATCTAGAGTAGATTAGAATATCATCCACGAGTACTACAATGAACTGATCCCGGCACTGTTGGAAGACTCTGTTCATCAAGTCCATGAATGTAGTTGGTGCATTGGTAAAACCAAACGACATCACTGTGAACTCAAAAGGCCAATATTGAGTCCTGAAGGTTGTCTTATAAATGTCTACCTCCCTGATCCTCAAGTGGTGGTAACCTGAACTCAAATCAATCATGGAGAAATGAGTGGCTCCCCTCAACTAATTGAATTGGTTGTCTATTCTGGGTAGAGGATACTTATTCTTTATGGTCACTTGGTTGATCTTCCTGTAGTCAACACATAATCTCATCAAGCCGTCTTTCTTTTCACAAATAGTACAGGAGCTCCCTATGGTGATTCACTCGGTCTAATGAATCCCTTATCACGAAGTTCATCCAACTGTGTCTTGAGTTCTATCAACTCTATTGGTGCCATTTTGTAGGGAGGAATAACTATAGAGTTTGTGCCTAATTGTAGTTTAATCTTGAACTCTATCTGTCTGTGTGATGGTAGTCCAAGTAAATCATCTAGAAACACATTTAGATATTCCTGCACTACAGGTATCTCCCGAATATCTTTCAGCTCCCTAACATCGTCATTCAGGACTTGCATGAAGTCCTCACTCTGTCTTATGTAATGTAGCATAGCCATCATATCGTTTCAGGGTAATCTTTGCATATCCCCCTTGACATTCATTAGTTTACCAGATGGTAGGGTCAATGTGACTCTCCATCTCGAGCAAGCAATCTGAGTCAAGTATTGGGTTAACCAATTCATGCCCAATATCACATCAGAACTATAAAAAGGTAACACTCTAAGGTTAGTATTTATCAGTTTATCCCCAAATCTCAACTCACATGTAAAAGTTTTTCGGGCAGTTACAGTAGTTCCTATTGGAGTGGATACATACAATGGTTTGGTGGGGTGGATGTCACTAGTTGTAGTCTCCTAAATAGTTTTTCTGACACAAATGATTTCGTGACACCCGAATCAAACAAGATCTTAACAGCAACATTAAGCAGTACAAATGTACCTTCGACAGTCGAAGCAAGGTCTGTTTGTCCATCCTTTATAGTAAACATTCGAGCCTGATTTTGTCTACCCTACTGTTGTTGTTGCTGTTGTTGTTGAAGTTGCCTCTGTTGTGGCTACTGCTATCTACGTCCACCTTGGTTTCTACCTTGGTTATATGTCTCTTCTACTCACAGTTATAACATGTTCATTTTCTCAAAGCCTGCTGCTTACTGCTTATCAATTCTCCGCTGAGCCTGCTACTTCTGAGGTTGATTTCTATTCTGCTTCTTGTGGTTCCCTTGGAGCTCTTTGCCATTGGTCAATCTCTTGCCTTGTTTCTCAACTTCTACTCGAAGTTGATCTCTCATTCCTTCAATAGTGTTTTCTCTACTACTTCTCTATAAGTCTGCAGACCCATTTGGTTCTCTACTCTACGAATCTCAATCTTCAAGCCTTCCGCAAATTTGCAGGCCTTCATTTTCTCGTTTCTGATTAATTTAGGTATGAACTTGGCCAATTTAGTGAACTTGACCTCATACTCAGACACTATCATGTCTCTCTAAGTCAATCTGATGAACTCAGACTCCATTTGTACTTGTGTAGCTTCTGAAAAATATTTCTCATAAAAACAACTCTCTGAATTCTTCCTAGTTCATATATCGTGTGTCGATGTTCAGGGCTACCTTCAGCATCTACCACCAATTCCTAGCTGGTCCCTTGAATTGAAGTGTGGCCAACGTAACTCTGTGGGGTCTTGTAGCCCTAGCACATCCAAGTGTTCATCTAACTCTTGATATGAGTGATCTGCAGCCATACCATAAGATGTACCATCAATTTGGGTCAGGAGGAGTTTCTGTAACTCAATCAACATTGCTCTCTTTTCCTTGTCCTCAATTTCTACTTGCGCCCTCTGACAGATTAGAACCTTTGGCACAGGCGCCGACTACTGTACCGGTATCTGCTCCTAGGGTGGGACCTGTATATGTGACTCTAGTACCGCTTGTGCCTGCATCTATGGCAATGACAATACTCTCATGATCTGCTCAGTGACTTGTTTGGTAATCTCATCCCAAAACTCTGGAATCAACACTACCCCAACCTAAGCCTCAACTTGGCTAATTTATGCTCTCTACCCTTACGGTTTAGTTTCATCAAATGTGGCAACTCTCATTGCATGTCTCTTGGATCTGACCATTTATTTACAACCAATTATCTATTCAGTCATCATAAATTTATTGAAGAAATCTCATGTACATATTAGAGCATTTATTTCCGTTGTACTAACATGATTCTAGATTTATGTTTACAAGTTGTCGTTTGTTCAGTGGCCTATTGGTTTATGCTTCTAAGTCCACAATGAGTTGTTCATTTCTGGGTACAGGATTTGTCTCAAAATTCAAAATCATACATATATTTCAACAATCTTTACATACATAAAATATACAAGTAACAATCTCATGTATCATCATAAACGGCATGATAGCATAATAAGATTCCAAGCTTCCACCTATGCCTTCGAGTTCGAGCGTCTCATACCATTCTTGCCCATTAACGTAGATTTTTAGTTAGAGATCTAGCTACATCCAAACAATTTCATAAGTGTCTCAATGTCTAAGGCTTCCCAACCCCACTACACTTGACCGTCCCATACTAGCCAAGCATAGGCAAACAAGTTTGTGTAAAGCCACCGATCACTCACCAAACATAGCTCATCATTCTTTGAGTCCAAGATTCGTCAATATCCCTAGATTCATATGCGTCTCATAACACATAGAAACCAAGAATACAAGATCCTCTGGATCTCGTGTCCTGACCAATCAAGTGTTTTGTTTCGCACGTTATCAGTTTCTCACGTATGTTCTAAAAGCTTTTATTCATGATCCACTATGCAACCTTGACAACACCCAAGCTATACCTAAAATCTTTCCCCTGACCTAAGTATGTAATGTCTCTACTGCCCAACTCTTCCATAGGACTGGCAATTTATAGTTTATGCGCCAGACTCTAGTCTAGTGACTTATTGACTGAGCCACTAACTAATGAACTAACTGGGCTACTAACTAAGCTCTATGTTAGCGTCTCACTAGACTGGTACCACCTTTGGCCTCAGTTTGGACTTTTTCCGACGAGTTACTAATTGAACTCTTTCCAAGCGTGCTACTGACTAAGCTCTTCCTAGCGAGCTACTGACTGAGCTCTAATACCACCTTTGTAATACCTCAGCCCCCGAATATTGTCACACATGCCATTGTTGGGAGTCTTCATCTCTCTCCTCGAGATAGAATCATGCAATCACTCCCGTCATCAATATCCAGAGCTTGGGATTTTACTTTTGCATTCTTTCTTTCTTTCTCATACCATCCCAATATATATCAGAGTGAGGAAACATAAACAACACTATTAAGCATAAATAAACAAAGGGATGACATGTCTAAAAGAAATGCATGAATAAACTCATAAAAATGGAATAAAATACTCTGATGTCGTAGCCTGAGTTCAAAATGCATCAATAACCGAATGCTTGGTCCCATGGCCGAAGTCAATAAACAATACAACTAAACATAAATGAAATGTGGGTTCCATACCTTACAACTATAAGCAAAAGTAAACTCCTACTACTATACAACCCCAACGGTGGATTGTATCAAACTACTCCAATGGAAGCCAATTACTTGCTTGTGAGCAAATATCTTCAGTGGTTACGTGTAAAATAGATTAGTGGGGGTGGGCTTAAGAGCCTAGTGTGTAACGACCTGTATTTTTAGACATTCAGTCGATGAGTTTGACATATATTTTCATGTATTAATTAGTGAATTATAAGTAAAAATACATGATTTTACGGGTATTACATAATTAAATGAAGATATGTGACTTTTGGAAATGAAATTAATTAATGTGGATGTTAAAATAAATAATGAAATAATTATTTAGTGGATAAAGTGGGTTGGATTAATAAAAAAAATGAATGATGAAATAAACTAATTATTTAATGATGCATGGATAGTGTGGAGGAGTAATTATTTGATTCAAATTGATTAATATTAATATGGTGAGATAAAGGATTATTTATTGGATAATGGAAAAATATAAATAACTAAATGTATTAAGTGGAAGTTAAGTTAAAAAATAAAAAATAAATGGAAATGAAATGATTTAATTCAAGTATATATATTTATATATATAATTATGTATGAATATATATTGAGAGGGGTATATTTAAATTAAATGAAAAAGATTTAGATGATGCTTTATTGGAAAATGAAATTACATATATAAATATATGTTTGCATGATAATTGAGGTGGATAGATAATGTATAATAATAATAATAATAATAATAATAATAATAATAATAATAATAATAATA
>JAJIYU010001234.1:0-37764 GCA_030144865.1 Tinospora cordifolia | reverse complement strand
ATAACCCAACTCCTTTAACTGATCCTCTTTCTGACCCATACCCATATGCATTGGATGCCATATCATCAATTAGTTGAGTAGCTTCAGTAGTAGATTTTCCCATTAGAGAGCAACTGGCTGCAAAATCCACTAAAGCTTTGGTAGATGGTGTCAGACCACTGTAAAACATCTGAATCTGGAGCCAAGGGAGATAACCATGTTGTGGGCATTTTCTTAGTAAATCTTTAAACCGCTCCCAAGCTTCATAGAGAGATTCGAAGTCTAGTTGCTTGAAAGAGCTAATCTCACCCCGTAACTAATGGACTTTGGTGGGTGTGAAGTATTTCTGCAGAAATTTCTACCCGATATCTTCCCATGTAGTAATGCTACTAGGTAGAAGCGTTTGTAACCAAGTTCGAGCTTTGTCCCTTAAAGAGAAAGGGAAAAGCCACAGCCGTAGTTGATCTTCAGTGACCCTGTTCATCTTTACTGTGTCACATATCTCCATGAAAGAATTCAGATGAGCCATAGGGTCTTCGGTTGCTGAACCCCCAAACTGTTGTTGTTGCACCATTATGATTAAGGATGGCTTCAGCTCAAAGTTGTTTGCATGGATTGGTGTCCTCGCAATCCTAGAGTAGTTGTTGTTCAAGATAGGTTTGAAGAAGTCCCGTAATGGTACCTCCCCATTGTTACCAACACCCGAACTACTGCTTTCAGCAATGTTTGATACATGTCCCTTGGATTCAATTTGAATCTGCCTTAGAGTTTTGGACAATTCAAGATCTTCCTCAGCAAAAGATGCGCTACTCATGCAAGCCCTGAAACACCACAGCTCAACAAACGAATCAAGTGTAGCGAACCAACAAGATAGAAATAAAGAAATAAAAAAATAATAATAAATTTTTTTAATTAAAATCAAATCAAATTCAACTGGTTAAAGATAGTTACACCGTTCCCCGACAACGACGCCAAAAACTTGTTGATAACCCCGTAAGTGTACGGGATCGCAATAGTAATAACCAGTGAGACCGGGTATCATCCTCAGGGAACGTATAAAAATCAACGATCTAAAAACCCAATTTACTATCAATTTAAAAGCTACAAATTCGATTGATTAAGAATGAGAATTAAACTCCTGAAAACAGTCAAATATAAAACTGAAAAGTAAATTATTTAAAACTCTTTAGATTAAATTATCTAGGATAGTAAAATTTCTTATGATCACCTTCAATTCATATTTCAATTAATCAAATTCCTTTATTCTGTAGGTTCTAGCACTAGTCATCAAAGCCTTCTCCCGAAGTACCTTAACACCTATTAGTCTAATCACTAATACCCTCTTCCGAGGAGTACAGTAAATAGTCTAATGTATTAAACACAATTATAACGTGCAACCTCCTAGGCAATCAACAACCTCTCGGTCAATTGATTGATTTAAGTCTATAATTTGATTTTCAGAGTATAAATCCTCTCTCCTGAGTTAGATTAACATTCTATAATCATTCATTTTATGGCTAGTAAAAAGAAAACATTAAGAATCCAAATTATAAAACAAAACCTCAGAAATAGATTAAACAAAATAAGAATATCAGGATTTTACAATCAAAATTTACATCCTAGACTTAAAATAAACCTAGCCTAACATGATTAAGAGTTCACACATCAAAGAATTTATATCATAAATAAACATACTCAAATCTTGGACCTTGATCTTCAATTCTTCTCCGTCTTCTCTCTGTTCTCCTTTGTCAGCCGTTTTTCTTTAAAAATTTTTCGTTCTCCAAACAGATAATCCTCTATAACCCTACTATAATGACCTTTTTATAGTATTTCACTAAAGAAAACCCTAAAATAATAAAATACGTATACCGACCGCGGTCCACAGCATGATAAAAAAAAATCGAATATGTGAAATCTCTCTAGCGACCGCGGTCCACAGCGAGATGATGTTTTCTTCTTGTTGCTTGTTCCGTCAACCGCTGACCGTGGTCATTAGTGACTTTTCTTCATTTTTTGGCCATTTTCAACTCCTCTCGTGCTCCTATTCCTATTCTAGTTCATTCTAAACCTGCATAAACACTGAAAACCTTTCGTGGACATTATATTCATACAAAAAATGTTAGAAATAACATTAAATCATGCTAATATATAACTAATCATGCAACAATGCTTTACATGCATATTTAACTCAATATAAGCAAATACACTAAATTTTCTATTACACTAATGCAGATTATACATAAAATACTTATAGTATAGTTAGTCTGCTATGCAGCTAACAATCGTCACTTTGTTTAGCTGCCGGTAGTCAATACATAGGCGGAGACTCCCGTCTTTGTTCTTCACAAATAATACCAGAGCACCCCAAGGCGACACATTAGGAGAGATAAAACTCTTACTCAACAACTCCTCCAACTGGACCTTCAACTCCTATAACTCCTTAGGCGCCATGCGGTAGGGAGGAATCGATACAGGTCGTGTCCCTGGAATGATCTTGGTAATAAAGTCGATCTCCCGCTTAGGGGCCAAGCCGAGTAGATCCTCAGGGAACACGTCAGGGAAGTCTCTGACAATTGGGATCTCATCAATAGATGGTCGAGCAGGTCCTTTATCTATGGTTGTCAAACCCGCTAGAGTATCAATCTCATGCTGCATCACCAATCGACTCTGGGTACTCTGCCTGTCAGAAGCTCTACCCTGAAAGACGACAGAGGGTTGGCCTTGGATCTGAAACACAACCCTCTTGGCGAAGCAATCAACATATGCATGATATGCAGCCAGCCAATCCATACGAAATATGACATCAAACTCAAGAAACTCCAACACTCAGAGATCTACTATGGTCTCAAGGTCCCCCAACTTAAGCACAAACCTCTCGCATATCATGTTGAGTTTGATGCGCTCCCCAGCGGCAGTACTCAACAACAACCATGTAGAAGTCCTAGCTGGTCTAAGTCCTAGTCTATCCACAGCACATCCAGAAATGAAGGACAAGGTAGAACCAGCATCAATCAATAAATAAACAGATGAGTCACAGACTGAGACGGTACCTTCCACTAAAGTCTTCATCGAATCTGGGTTAGGCTAGGTGACGGCCTGTGCTCTGTCTATGATAACCGGAGTAGATGAACTAGGACCACCAATAAGAGTCGGACACTCAGCCTTCTTGTGTCCAACCTGTCCATACTGAAAGCACGTAAGTGGTGGCCTCTGTCCTCCCTGATATGTCTATCCCTACCCACGGCCTCTACCACGGCCCCTGCCTCGGCCCCCTGAAAATGTGCTCTGCTGGCGGCTGTGTCTGTATGGGGGTGGTTGCAAGTGCTACTGCTTGGGTGGTAGTCTAGCTAGGAGTGCCGCTCGGCTGTATCTCATAGTATCTCCTCTTCCTTTGCCTCTGCCAACTACCGCAGCCTCGGTAACCTCCAGACCCACCTTTGTGTGATAGTTGAGTCTGCGATGTTGCCTGCTGCTGTGACTGCAGCTGAGGGGTGCCACTCAGCACTACAGAAACCTCAGGTCGCTCATCCAGTTTGGCCATCTCATATTGTAAGGCTTCTCTCTAGACCTTCTCTAAAGTCTGGGCCCTAGATGTAGAAGTTGTCTGTCTAATAGCGACCCTCAACCCCCGTCGATAAAATTCGGCCCTCTCACTCTGCTCAGCTATCAATCCCCCAGTTGTAGTAACTGATGTGTATACTCTCTAACATCATAGTCCCCTGTCGCAGGCTAAAAAAATCCACCTTCCTACGTTTCTTCTCAGTCTCGAGAACGTAAGCCTCAAGGAACAAATCCCTAAATCTAGCCCAAGTAGCGATCTGACCCTCTATACTCCTCATGGATTGCCACCATCTAGCAGCCTCACCCTCTAACATATGTGTTGAGAAAAAAACTGGTCTGCCACAGATAACTGTAGAGTCTCGGCGTTCTTCTCCATGTTGAGCAGCCAGTCCTCTGTTGTCTCTTAGCTGATACCGCCCCTAAATATCATAGGGCGTAGATCAATAAAACTCTTTAGGAGCCAAGTGTGGGTTCTCTCATCCCTCTGTCCGTCCTGGGCTGGGGCTACGGGTACTACCACTAGCCCGACTGGTGGCTTAACAGTCGTTGCCATAGGTGGAGCAGGCTGCGCTGCTGGCTCGGCTCTCTGCCTCTCTGCTTCCAATCGATCTAGCCTCTGCATCAGCAAGGTTGTCAGGGCTTGAGCCGCCTCATTAGAGGCCCTAATCACTGCCTTGATGCTCTATATATGATCTAGCTCGGGTTGAACAGGAGGGGGTGGTGGTAGCGTCGGCTCTCTAGGCTCATGTTGTGGTAGTTTACTGGCGATGTTCAAATACATTTTATGATTGTTAGTCCTCTTTTCTTCATTCGAGGACTTGCTTACTTTCGCAATCATTCAAATATCGTCTAGGTTCTCTACTTATTTGTGTTTGAACCTGGGCTCTGATACCAAGTCTGTTGGGACCCCTTCTCTAAGCCAAGGGCGGCCCGACCAACACAGTGTATGATGACCCCTCTCACCATGTCGAGTTCGCCCGACCACTGTTAAGCCCTTTCTAAATCTCACACAATCAGACGATATCAGAATAACTGGAACACTTAGAAGTAAATACAAGCAACAACCAAAGCGAAAACATTTTATTTACATTAGTTTTGTCCAAAATACATATTAACCATTTAAGACTAATACAACAATGACCAACCTCAAATGAAAAAGAGAAGACCAAAAAGAAACTAAGACAGGAGTCGTCAGGAAATTAGGCAATCACTACGCCTTTTCCCTTATCCGCCACTGAAGAACCTGAAATGGTAATAGAGTAGTCAGCCTAAAATCCATGTGGCTCAATGAGTAGAAAGATTAGCATGTCAACCATAACCAATATTCCAAAACAATGCATGTATGCATGAACAGAAAAATGATGTGACATTTGAAAGTACGACGTAGTATGAAAATAGTTATAAATAGTGCAACGCTTTCAATAAACCATCTTAAATTCATGTCAGTTAAAAACATATCCAGGCTAGGTTAGCTCAACAAAATCGAACCTATGGTTATCGCTCGAGCGGGTCGTAGGTCAAGAGTATTAGCCACTTGAGCGGGTCGTAAGCTAGGCGTACCCCTCGAGTACCCTAACTCCGGGCTAGGTCCTCAAGTGCCATCACTCGAGCGGGTCGGAAGCTAAGCGTGTTAATCACACACCCTAACCCCGTGCTCGGACCTCGAGTCTCATCTCATCGTATAACCTAACCCTGTGCTCAGACCTCGAGCCTCTAGTCTCACTACCCGTGTACATCTACACATCTCAAAATCAACCAGATGTATCTAAGTCCCTTGAAACCATTTAAACCATGTCATTTTATACAAGTTTTATGCAAAGAATAAAAGTCATAGAAACACCTGAATCAAACTACTCACCTCAGGTCCTGTGCATCAATGTCCCGTTGACAACCGGCCCAGCCCACTATACCCTCTCAAATCTGCATCAATCAAAACTCAAATCTCAGTTCTATCCATACAGTAGCCCAATATCTAATATCACTGTCCTTACTCAGTTTTGATCGACTCGAGCCGTTTCGGTCAATTGATTAAACCTAGTCAACTCTAGTCAATGCGATCATCCTAGTCATCTTAGGTCAATTTGTGCCCATATTGGGTTAAAATAGGCTATTAGGGTCAAGATTGGGTTAAAAGGGCCAAAATTGGTCTAAAATCTCAAATCTCAATACTTAGTCACATTTTTAGCTTAAGGCCCTAACTGCACAACAATTTTTTCAATTTTTCTGTGGGCAATCCGTACATCGGATTTGCATCAAAATTTTCAGATCTGTTCTAGACTCTTTAAACCTTCCCTAGAATTTTAAATAATGATTTTAGGATTTCATTTGATAGCATGTTTAGCTAAGTTTTCAGGGACTATGTGTTCTCGGGTTCTATATGACAGACAGTGACTGTTTTCCTAACGTGACCCACTTATCCATATCAGATTGATATGAAATTTGGTAGGCATAAACTAGACATACTTAGGAATCACTCCACCAAATTTCAGCCCAATCAACAGAGGTTTGCCTATCTAATTTAATCTCAGAATTTTATTTCGTGATCAATCCAACCGTTGGATTCGTATAAAAATTTTCAGATTTGATCTATTCTGTCTAAGCGTTCACTAGAATTTTATTTCGTGATTTTTGAACATCATTTACTAGGATTTTTAGGTGTAATAACAGATATTATAAAAATCTCGTATACCCTATGACAGGCAGTCACTTAGTGGATTAACTAACCTACTTTCCAATTTCAGAATGCCATGAAATTTGGCACACGTACCATTGGCATAACTAGGGACTTTTTTACCAAATTTTAGCTCAAATTGCCTTCATTTGGTCAGTCAACTAATCCCTTACTTTTCTGTTCATGTAACAGATTATTGTATGTTTTAATCCCCTATGATTTTTGAGTGCTTATCTATCCTAGGTCCCAATACTAATCCGAGGCCATTTCTTGCTGTTTTTGCAAGAGTTTAGGCCTTGGAATTCTGATTAAATAAGTTTCACTCAAAACAGTAAGGAACCCTACTCATACTTGCTTTCAAACATTACTCCAAAACATGATGTGCATAAGGATGTTCTGAAAATTTTTCCAAGTCCACAACACCTAACCAACAAGGCATATTCGCAAACATGGTAAATCGTATTTACAAAGTGTTATGGTTCGAAACATATACCTTCTTTTAGTCCTCAAATTGAGCTTTAATCACTCTAAAGTTTGGCTTAATCCGATGCTCTTATCCACTTCATCTGGTGGTCCAAAGTTGCCTCCAACACTACTTTTCTGAAAACTGCCGTCACAGTTGGTGAACAGTCTACTTTGGCCTATTTTTGACATAGTTCTGCTGTTTATTTGCTATTTCATATAAAAGGAAAGTTAAAGTAAACGTTTCAACTTTTCCAACAAGCTATAATACGTTCAAAACTGACCTCGGATGGATGGAGAACAAGTTTCACAAAGTTCATATCAACAGGTAGTTTCAGTTTTTTGGGTTTCCAAGTGTCGAACAATGCGTTTTCCCAGCTGTTTTCGTCTCTACCGGTCATGCAATGGTGGCCGAGGCTTGTAGGAGCTTGAAGAGATATCTGAGGAATTTCAAACAAGTATAAGAACGTCCAAAATGGTGGTGGGATGAAGGAGAACAGAGCTTGTGAAATCTGGTCGTTCAAGCATAACAAATCCAGCAAAGAAAAATGGTTTTGTTGCATGATTTGAGCTCTTCATGCTTGGCAATGAGCTCTCCACGTGGCTCATTGGGTTGCCTACATGGTGGACATTTGTCATCTGCTTGAGTTCTGCCCTGCGACGCTGCCGAAGTGGCAAAATCTGGGGGCTAAAAATAGCTGCTACCAGCTTTTTTTCATCAAAAGAGGGGAAAAAACCAGGGAAGGGGAAGAAGAAAGGGGGAGGGGGCCGTGTGGGCCGACCAGCCCGATCTAGCCGGCCCACATGAGAGGCCCGGGCACCTAGTGCCTGGGCCTTGCTTCTGCGACCCGAGCCTGCTGGGGGCCTGGGCCGCCCAGGCCCAGCGCTTGGGCCCCAGGCTCCCTATTAACACACTTTTTTTTTTGTTTATATACCTTCACACACACATATATATATTTATATATACCCAAAAATTTGTATTTTTTTCTAAAATCACTAAAATTATAATTTCACCATTTCTCATCAAAATATCTAATTATACATCATTTTCCATCATTTATTCTATTATTTTCTCCTAAAATTGAATAATTCACCAAAAAGATTATATTTTCTTTCCAAAAATTCTATTAATTGCACAAAAAATTTTATAATTATTCTAAAAATTTTATAATTAATCCAAAAATTATTTCTTTTAAGAAATTACATTTTTCTTATAATCTCAGGTATTTTCTTCTCAAAATCATATTTTTCCCCCATTATTTCATTTTTCTTTAATAAATAATTCAAAATTGAGAAAAAATTGAGGATAATTCATGTATTTCATTTAAAATTTCAGAAAATACATACTTTGAACCTGAAAATTTTTATGTACAAAATCATGGGTCGTCACAATCCTTAGGTGATTTTAAGCCATATTGTGATTTGATATATAATGTCTGATGTGATGTTGTATCAATCATATGATTAGCATTATGTGTTTCATGTATGTATGGATTATGACAAAAAACTTACGTGGAACACGAGGCACTCAATTGTATGATATAATTAGCATGATGTGTGCCATAATAAAGACCATGATATGATGAAAGCCCATACTTTGATGATTTTGCATACATTGGTGTTGATTGCATACTACTAAGTATAATGTGTGCAGTAATGAAATATGTGACCTTGTTAGGGATATGTGATCTTGATAGTATGATCATGAAGGGAGATCAATATATATTTGCAATCTAAGTTTATCATATGTTGTGATTTTCCATCTTTGACTATGCTTAACAAATATGACTAAGATGATAATTCACTTTCTAGGATGACCACCTTAGATGGTTGCTAGTGGTCCACCAGTATTTGTTATGATGTTCATCAACAAAAAACCTCCCCTATGTTGCCTTGTTTCAAAAGTTTAAATGATTTTTAAAACTTCCTTTGCATGATCTTGGTATGGGGTTTAATGTGCTTTTGAATAGAAAAGTCACCCTTTGGATACCATGAAGATTTGGCTCCATGCATGATACCAAAGTTGACCGACTTTAATCTCAGTGGTTTTTAGAGGCTAATGGGATATATTAGGACTTTTCTATCCTACATAACAACTGATTGAAAAATAATATATTGTTTAAAACTCCCAATGTTTGAAATATTTGCATAATCTATGTATGTTTATACTTATTTAGTTTGAAAAGAGACCAATTAGGTTCGTATAGCTCATCTCATTTCTTCTGTACATGCAAATACACTCTGACCTGAGTATGGGAGTTGGCCCTTCTATTATGATTCCTCTCCTATTCTTTGTAATTTTTTTTTTCTTGTGTGGTACAGGTTTCATTGTAATCTTAGAAAGTTGTAGCATACACCCCAGTTAGATAGGGGCATGTGACGACCCATATTTTTCACACACAAATTAATGTGTTCGATGTATTCGTTTTCATGTAATTTTTTAAAAATTTTAATAAAAATACATGAATTTTTTCATTTTTTTTTAAATTTTAATCATTTATTGAAGAAAATTAGAATAATTGAGGAATACAATTTTGAGAAGAGAATACATTACTTATAGTGAAAATATAATTGTTGGGAGAAAATATGTTTTTTTAGAGTGATTATTGAATTTTGGAGTAATTATCAGATTTTTGGGAGAAAAAATACTAATTTTGGGCGGAATATTCAATTTTTGGTAAATTAAATGTATGGATAATGAAAATTGAGGTACAATTAGAGATTTTGAAGAAATTGAGGGCAATAAACCACACGGTTGCACGGCGCTTGCGGCCATGTGGTTCAGGCCACAAGCACGGGCCCAGGTCCACGCCAATGCACTGGGCTCTCGAGTTTTCGGCCCGCTCGAGTTGTATTTGGTGCGAGGGTCGGCCCATGCACCCTAGCTACTTTCTTCTTCGATTTTTCTCAAAATTTTCTGTAATTTCCAGCATTTTTTTGGAGAGAAAACTAACAAAATTCATGGTTTAGAGCCATGGTTTTGCCAATCTAATCAACCTCTTCACTAAGCCAATCAATGAAGACAACAAGGCACCTTGCATGACAACTCATAAGCCACGTGGGTGGCCACGTGACATTCCTTTTTGCCATGCAAGGACACCTCAAACATGTAGCAAGACACAACTCATGAACAAAACTCTCATTCTATTTCTGTAAGCCATCTTCAACAGTGTGTATCTCCCTCATGTTGAATATGTTTTCTTTTATCTTGGACTCTTTGGAAAGCTCTCACTCCCCTCTACAACGTTGTACAAGCCATTGGTCAAATCCTCCATCCATTAGAGACTGAAACGACCTTTAAAGTGTGTTGTTGGACACTATTGTAGGCTGCAACTGCTGGAAGACTGTGTTGGAGCAATCCTTAGGGGGTTGATTCCTAACCCATTTAGGGTCCATTTTGAGGTAAAACTCCACGTTTTGTTCCTTGTTAAGTGTACTTTAATCTCCAGGTGATGAAAATCAAAAACTGAAATCATAAACATGTTTTACAAAACACTAAAGTTAACTGTTTGATAAATTATTATAGTAATCCAGCAGAAGGCAACCCTTGGAAGCATTTTTAAGGCAGTGTTTGAAGTAGCTATGGACATCCGTTTGGGTTGCGATTTGAGATATTGTAAACCTCACATCTGAGGCTACAATGAGGTATAAACCCGAACCCCTAAGTCTCTCTATTCATAGCTTTGTGTTCATGCCAAGATGCCTAACTACGTGTAAGGATTTGATAATTAGAAAATATTTTTGGATTCTTGATATATGTTAAGTGATAGGCTATGTTTGAGAGTAATCATGGCTTTGTTTACTTATTGATTTGAATGATGCTTGAACTGTAAATGTTCTACGATCTATGCTTTACAAAACATATGAGATAGTGTCTCAAATCAATGGGGTAATGGAGATAGGCACTTGAAAACCCATAGGAAACTTGAACATTGTAAAATCTATTAGATAATAGAGAATATAGGAGACCAATTGATTGACCAAAAATGAGGATTTTGAGCTGAGATTTGGCAGAATGGTCACTGGATATGTCAAGAATATGTGTGCCAAATTTCGTCCCAATCTCAATTGGGTGAAGGGGTCAATTGATGCACCACCTGTCACATAGGAAACAAGATTTCACAGTCCTTGTTACCACACTTCAAAACTATAGCAAATGATGTCCAACAATTAGAATCTAAAATTTTGGTGAATGTTTAGGAGGTGTAGATAAAATCTGAAAAGTTTTGCGCAAATTTGACTTATGAATTGATCGTAGAAAAATTGACAAATTTACTATGCAAAGAGAACAAAAAACTTGAATTTGGGCTGAGTGTTGGAATTTGAGATTTTGGCCTAATTGGCCCAATATTGACCTGATTTGACCCAAATTGTTTAAAAGCGACCAAAATTGATCATGTTGACCAATTTTGATCGAATCAAATTCAGGCCGATCGAGATCGATTAGAGATAGTAGAACAACGGATTAAGCCACATTTTAAAGAGAACTAAAATTGAATTTAAACAATGCAGATTCGAGCGTATACTACGAGACTGGTGAAGGGTTTAGATATTTTTGGACATTTTATGGTCTTCAAAAACTTACTCAAACTGGTGTAGTCTTTTAGGCTATAATGTAACTACAACGTTGCATGAAATAAAAGGAATAGAAAAAGAATTTTAAAGAGTCTAATGAGAGAATTTATGTATCAACTTTAGCTCCTCTTCCTTCCAAACTCTCCTCTTCCTTTCCTCTCAATCACACTTTAATACTTCAATTTGATGTGAGGAGAATGAGGGGAGAAACTCTCTATTTATAGTAGAGCTCTGATCATTAAGGTTAGTGTTTAGAGTATGGTAGAGGTTAGTTTAGAATATGGTAGCTTGAAGCATATTATTCATGTACTTTAAGACCATTTTTATTTAATTAAAAATGACACTATCCTCTTTAATTAATTAAAGATGATAGCAGTGGCGGTTGGAGAATATTATTCATGTACTTTAAAATTATTTTTATTTAATTAAAAATGTCACTATCATCTTTAATTAATTAAAGATGATAGAGGTGGTGGTTGAAGAATATTATTTATATACTTTAAACTTATTTTTATTTAATTAAAAATGACACTACCCTCTCTAATTGATTAAAGATGATCGTGGTGGTGGTTGGAGAATATTATTCATGTACTTTAAAGTCATCTTTTATTAATGATAGTGATTAAAAACTACTATCATCATTAAAGATAGAATTTAGTTAATTATTTTCAATTAATTAAATTAACTAAGATAGTTAAAATAATCAACTTTACTATTTATGATATTATTAATGAACATTACTATTCATGACACTACAAAATAATTAATTATTTGATGATTTGATTTTTAATAATAATAATAATAATAATAATAATAATAATAATTATTATTATTATTATTACTATTATTATTATTATTACTATTATTATTATTATTATTACTTTATTTTTCTTATTCTTATTATTATTAATACTATTATTTTTCACATTCATTTATTTATTTTTCTTTAAGTCTCCTTGGCATCTTGAGTATTTTCACACGAAGCTTGTCCTTTAATTTCATCATTTTGCCTTCAAAATAATTTTTGCGAAGTTTATCGTATCTATGACAACCCATATTTTTTACATACAAATTAATGGGTTCGATCGATGTATGCGTTTTTATATATTTTTCTGAAATTTTAATGAAAATATATGAATTTTTTCAATTTTCGCTAGATTTTAATCATTTATTTAAGAATATTAAAGTAATTGAGAAACATAATTTTGGGGAGAATATACATTGAATTATAAATGAAATGTAAATTTTTGAGAAAATATAATTTTTCAGAGTGATTATTGAATTTTAGAGTAATTATTGGATTTTTGGGAGGAAAAAAATGCTAATTTTTTATAGAATATTTAATTTTTAAAAAATATATGTATAAATGATGAAAATTTAGGGTATAATTGGAGATTTTGAAGAAATTGTGGGGTAATAAATCAAATAATTATGATAAAAATAAAGGAAAAAAGTGAATTATATATATATACAAAGAGAAAGAGAAATAAAAACAGAAAAAAATGGACAGGTAATGAAACCATAGGCTCGAGGTTTGAGCGTCGACGTTAGGATACACGCCGTGATTGGGATTAGAGTTGAAGGTCAAGTATCGGGTTTAGGGCATATGATCAGTGTGTCTAGCCTTAAACCTACTCGAGTATGACACTCGAAGATTTGGTACGGGGTTAGGGTTTTCGAGGAATACGCCTAGCTTACAACCGGTTCAAGTGGTCGGTACGCCTGACTCATGATCCGCTCGAGCAATGACCTTAAGGTTAGATTTGATGATTTGAACCCCAGACCTGATACAGTTTTGAGCAGCACGTATTTGAGATGTTTTTCTATAACTGTCGCACTGTTTATATCTGTTTTTATACTATGCCACACATTCAAGCATTGCATCATTTTACTGCTCATGCATACATGTACTATTTTGGGAATGTTGGTTATGGGTAACATTCTAGTCTTACTACTCACTGAGCCACGTTGATTTTTAGGCTCACTACTCTACTAATATTTTAAGTTCTTCGACGACTGACAAAGGAAAAGGCGTGGTAATTACTTAGTTCCCTGACGACTCCATTTCCCTTTTCTGGTCTTTTTTGTTTGAGGTTGGTCATTCTTGTGTATGTATATATATGGTCAAATATGTATTTTGGACAAGACAATATGTAATACGATAATCATTCTTCGTATGCTTGCTTGCTTTTGACTTTTGAGTCTTTCAGTTATTTTGATATCACTTGTTGTTGACGTTAGCTTAACAGTGGTTGGACGAACTTGATATGGTGAATGAGTTCATCAGGCCATTGTGTCCGTCGGTCGCCCTTCGGCCTAGGGAAGGGGCCCTGACAGCGTTGGTATTAGAGCTTAGGTTTGAAAGAATTGAAAAACTCTGATAAATAAAAGACCTAGGCGATATCAGAATGATTGCGAAAGTAAATTAACCATCAAACAAAGGAGAAAAATTATCAATCATAAAACGCATTTTGAATAGAATGTACCATACTACTAAACTATTAGAGTCGAGTTTGTTTTGAATGCATGAACAACCAATAATTTGATTCGAAATGCAAATAAAGATGCCACCTAGGTGGGGTAGAACACCACCCAGGTGGGGCAGAACATTACTCTGTCTTAGGGAGCCGACACCACCACCATTTCCTATTCAGCCCGAGTAAGACCTTATACAGAGGCTCGAGGCTATGATTAGGGCATCTAACAAGGCTACTAAGGCCCAAACGACCTCACTGATGGAGAAAATTGATAGGTTGGAGGCTGATAGACAGAGGACTAAGCCAGTAGTGCAGCTTGCTCCACCTGTACCAACAGTTGTTGAGTCACCAGTTGAGGCAGCAGTAGTTCCTGCCGCTCCCGCCCCAGACACAAAGAGAGATGAGAAAGCCTATGCCCGGCTGCTCAAGAGTTTCATAGAATTTCACCCTAAGATGCTCAAAGGTGGCATTAGCTTAGAGGCTACAGAGGATTGACTACTTAACAAGGAGAAGAATGCTGAGACGTTGAGATTATTAGAGGCAGATCAGGTTTTATTCTTGGCACATATGTTGGAGAGCGAAGCTACCAGATGGTGGCAATCCACGCGGAGTACAGAGGGCCCGATCATCTCTTGGGCTAGGTGCAGAGAGTTTTTTCTTGAGGCATACGCTCCTGAGACTAAGTGGTAACGTAAGAAGGTTGAGTTTTTGAGCCTATGCCAAGGGACCATAATAGTGAGAGAGTATACACATTGGTTCCTATAGTTAGAGGTTGTTGGCAACCCCGCAAGTATACATGATCGCGATAGTAATAACCGGTGAGTCTGGATATTGTCCTCAGGAAATGGAATTTAACTTAGTTATCTCAAACCCCAATTTAATGTTAGCTTTCATTTTATCAAGACTCTGGTTAGGGTTTGAATTGTTAACATCTAAATAAGAACCTAAACTATCAAAAGCAGCAAAAATCTGTTCCAAAAACTATTTTGAAAAGTTGTCTAGGATAGTAAACTCTTTTGTATGCATTATGAGTTGTAGCATTCGCCATTAAAGCCTTTTCTCTAGGTACCTCAATTCCTATTAGTCTTATCTCTTAATACCCTCTTCCGAGCACGTAGTTAACAACCTAATGTTGTGTGAGTAGTATTCACATGCAACCCCCTAAACAGTTAACAACCTTACGGTCAATCAACTAATGTAACATCTTAAAAAATTTATATGAAATTTTTATTTTTACTTAGAAAATTATACAGAATTGATGAATGAGAATTTTGGCAAGTCATAGTTGACCCAAATGAGAAATACAAATCAATTTAGTGAATTTTTGAAAGAAAATATATGAAAATAATGCATAAAATGAGATATCATAGAAAAAACACAAGGATATGTGCAAGTTTTGATGAAAACAAGATTAGAAAGTCAATTGGGATCGAGATTTGAAAAAAAATTCAAAAAGAAAGTAAGAAATTCGGTTGAAAAATCAAAAACAATCTCAAAATGCTATGAACCGTAGATCTGGAATTTAAATCATGATCTGATAGCCACAATCAAAACCGCACGTATGCACGAGAGCATCGAATCAGAAAGATCGAGCGACCAGAGATCTGCGTGCATAACTCGAGGAAGATTGTGTGGTCTAGATGGAATTCGTTGATCGCGAAATCGAATCTGCACACTATGATCGAAGATCATCAACAGTCGAGATTGAAGCCGCGTTGAGAGATTGGGAACAATGCATCACTCGAGGACCATCGGACGGACCAGATCAAAGTCGTGTTATATAATCGCGAACAGTGTTGTGCTCGAGGATCATCGGACGGTCCAAATCAAAGTCGTTTTGATTAAGATCACGATCGTTGATGTGCTCGAGGAAATCCAACGGGTGTGATAAAAAATTCGAATTCTGTTGATTTATCCGAGATTAATCTAACGGCTCCGATCGAATACGAATGCGTGCCTTGAGGAAAATCCGAGGAACCAAATAAAATTCAAAATTTAAATTACGAAAAATACGTTAAAATTACGAAAAATACGAAATTAAATCCCAAAAAAATTTGAAAAAATAGTTTCTGAATTTCAAAAAATATTTTTCAAATCCAAAAAAAATTCGAAAAATACTCCTTTTGCTCCAAAAATTAGAAACTACAAAATTTGTTAAAATTGGGGTGTTTTATTCATAGAAGGACGCAAAACTTTATATTTTCTTCCTTTGAAAAATCTATATAAAGCCCCCCTAGGCTCATATTTCATTCATTCCAAAAAATAAGAGTTGAATGCTCCTCTTGTTTTCTCAAAGCCTTCTTCTTGGCACCTTTTCCATCTTCACTTCTTGTGTGTGTCAGAAGCTCTCAAATTGGGAAATTAAATTGGGCGATCTTCATTGGCACTAGTACGCGGAGAAAATTGCTGCCGAAATTTCGGAAGAAAGCGTCCCAAGGTGGAAGTGATTTCTAGAACACCCTTCTGTTCTTATTTGAATTCATGGCATGATTGTTGTGTGTTTTTCACTGAATTCAAAGATTTTCAACTTCAGTTCTAGAATTTTTAATGTTTATTTTAGTATTTCAGTTCTGATTCATGTTTGAGCAATCATATCATCCATGCTATGTAGTATCATGCTTAGGCTTTTAAATTAAAGTATGATGCATGTTTTGTGAGTGTTTCATAAATTGATTTTGTATGTTCTGAATTTTAGTTTGATTTCCTATTCTGAAATTTATTTTATATTGATATGGGAATTAAACAAAGATGATGAAGATAATAATCACATACCATCGTAGTGGTCATGGCGACACTATGGATGTTCTTTTCATATGAGTTAGGTCATATGGTTTTCAAACCTAAGTATTTGAGGGTTGTGTACCACTGGTGGGTAACCATGTGTAACGAGTTTATGCCGACACGTGCCACTAACGGGTTGTTGTCGAGTGGGCCCTATTTACTTAGTAAAAAACATCAAGGGATTAAAAACCCTTTGGTCTGAGACTCGACTTAAACAAATGGTTGTTTGAAACACCTAATGTTTGCAAGTGTTTGAATTATGATTGTTTTATGAGTTTGAATATGAAAGATGGTTGTTCGAAAAGGATCCATTGGGCTATGTGCTCACTCTTCCTTTCTTATTTTTCAGGAACATGAACCCATGGAGCAGTTGATTATAGATAGTTCTTAGAAAGTGTCTACAGTATTATAATTCTTTTTTGAATTTTTAGGGCATGTTGCCCATAGTTTTTATGTTTTTCTACTGAAAAGTATTTTGAAGACTTCTGCTGTAATTATTATTTTTTTTAAGAGTTTAGTACTCTCAATTTCTATTATAAATAAAATAGTTTGAATTTCTTTATCTCTTTTAATTTGCCTTGACTTTATTGAAAGTTTTGTATTCTTGAATTTTGTACAAAGGCATGAGATATTGAAAAGAAAAAGAACAAGTGTGTGTCGCTTGTAATGTAGCACTGGCCTGACCCACTGTTTTGTTAAGTTTACTGTCAAGAGAATGATGACAATGTACAATGCTTAAGAGATATGGGGGTTGGGGTGTTACAAGTGTGGTATCAGAGCCTAGGCATTAGTTGCTGGGTGGAGAACAAAAAGTTTCCTCTGATACAAAATGTGGTATCAGAGCCTAGGCTTTAGGTGCCTTGGGCTAGAAAAAGAAAGTTAAGCCTAAACATGTGTTGATTAGGTTAGAGATCAAAAGTCAAATATTATTTGCTTGACAAGAATCAGAAACCCAAATTAGGGTTTCGCCCTGAATTGAATTGAATTTAGAATGCCCTACCTTCTATTTTTGAAATTGATTAATGTTTTAAAATGTGTTTTCAAAAAGGAAGTATGTGTTTTTGAAATGTTTTGTTTGTATACAAAGACTACGAGTTGAGTTGATAGTGGGTAAGCCTTGTCCTGAGTAAAGCTAAACATTGAAAGGGAGGTGGGTTATCCCGCCTGAGAAAGCACAATAGCTAAGCAGACTTCGGTCTCGCTACCCAATCTGGATGTTGTCCCATCAGCTTATATGAGTAGTCAGAGTTGAAGAACGCTCTTATTTTCGATAAAACAAAACTAGAAGGTAGAAAATTAGGGCAAGGGAGTGAATAAAAGTTGAAAAAGATGCCAAATATGGTATCTTGACCAGACAGAGGTTGTAAGTCAACTAGAACTGAACCCTAAGTCAAGAGAAAAGACCTTAGGTAGAAACTAGTCTAGCCATGGGTGGCACAGTGGGTCAAAAGCATAAAACACTAGGGCATATGCTAGAGACAGGTACTTGTGTGAAAACAAAAAATTGTTTGATCAGGACACGAGACTGGGAAGCTTTTATAATTTTTGGTTTCTATGTAATATGGGATGCATAGGAATTCGGGGTTATAGAGGAAGCCTGGACTCAGAGAATGATGGACCATGTGTGGTGAATGATCGGTGACTCTAACAGAACAGGTTTCTCTATGCTCGCTGGTATGAGACGGTGGAGTATAGTGGGCTCGAAAACATTAGTTATCGAGACATTTGCAAAATTCTTTGGGTGCGGCTTTGTTCTGAGTGAAAGCCTAAGTGGAAGGGGTAGAGTGGTATGGGACACTTGAACCTAGAAGCTTAGGTGGAAGCTTAGAACTTTGCTGTGCTAGTATGATTGTATGATTGTGTGATATGCATGTTTTATTGTTTATGTACTTTGAAACCCAAATCCTGTACCCATGCATGAAAAAAATGTAGAAGAAAGACTTTAAGCCATTGAATAAATTGAGAACCTAGAAACTGAATCTAGAACCATGATAACACGAATATTTGACACATACTGACACTTTGCTCAATTTTACAAGAAAATGGCTGGAGCTAGAAGGTATGTAACTTGATCCACCACTTCTGAGGAAACTGAACAACAAGAGCAGGAACTGCCTGCTAGGATGGAGGTATGGATGGAGGCACGAATGGAAGCGCGGTTGGAAACCATGATGAGTGAAATGTCACATAGGGTACTAGATCAACTGAGAAGGACACTTCCACAGATAATCCCTCAGATGGCTCCGCAGCCTCAAGTACTTGAGCTTACTCCAGTCCAAGTCCCAGCACCAATACCTTAGGATGTCAAAGGAATCCAGAGGACCTGGAAGATGAAAGACAGAAGAAGATGCTGCTAGATTTGCAAAAGCTCCACCCTCCCTCATTTGATAGAACTACCGACTACATCTCTGCTGATCACTGGTACCAGGAGATGGAGGAGTTACTAAATGTGCTGAAGGTGACGGGTTCACAACGAGTAGCACTAGCCACACACCATTTCAAAGGACTAGCCCGTGGATGGTGGAGAATGATGCAGATGGATCCCAACACTGACGTTGCAACCATGAATTGGGAAGAGTTCAGAGAAAAATTTTATGACAAATTCTTTCCAGAGGCAACTCTCAGAAAGTTGCAAGAAGACTTCGTGAGACTCAATTGGAGGGATCTCATAGTAACTGAATACGAGAGAAAATTTACTGAGCTGGCCAAATTCTCTCAAGAGCTGATCCAAGAAGAAAGAATAAAGGCCAATAGATTTGCACAGGGTCTCAAAATCGAGATCTGAAAGGTTATCATAACATGGGCCTCCGAACCTATAAGGAAGTTGTTGAACAGGCCATAATTCTGGAACAAGAGCTCAACCTGGAGCAAAGGTTGAGGGGAAAGAACAAGAAGCCTGGGAATGAAAATAAACAAGGGACCTAGAAGAAAAGCAAAAGTGGTAAGGCTCCACAGAAATAGGGGCCGAATAAAGACGAGTCAAGGGAAGAAGCTAAGAGGCTGAGATTATGTTTCGCATGCAAGCAGAAGGGTTATTGGGCAAAAAATTGCCCAACTGCACCAGCTCAAGCTTCCTAGCAGCAACAACAAAATACTTAGGGGGGAAGCCAGACATAATCAGAATGCCAATCAAGGGTAGAACTAGGGTCATGGTCAGAACTAGGCCAGAATGTTCACAGTTGAGACCCAGGAAGACTAAGCCCCTGTTGTAAAAGCTATGTTCCTATTGTTTAACGTTGTTGTGAGACTGTTGTTTGACTCGGGTACCTTAAAATCTTTTATCTCTGAAAAACTAGTTGATAGGTTACAACTTGTGACAAAAATAATGCCTGTGACTTTGAATGTGTCCACACCAATAAGGACCATTGTAACTTCAAAGAAGATGTGTAGTTGTGACCTTAGGTTTGGGGATAAACTCTTAACAGTTGACCTATGTATCGTACCTTTCTATGGCTATGATGTAATCTTGGGGATGGATTGGTTAGATCAGTACTAGGCCCAGATAGATTGTCCTAAGAGACGAGTAACTATAACATTACCTTCTGGGGAGATCTTTAAAATCTATGGGGATATGCAAAAACTACCAAGAAGTCCAACCCTTGCCTTGCTAAATTGATTGAAGCAGACGGATGAGTTTGAGGAACTCTCGGAAGAAAAGCCTATGGAACCAAAGAAGATACAAGGCTTAGCAGTGGTTAGGGAGTACGAGGATATGTTCCCAGATGACTTACCTGGACTACTGCCTGCTAGAGAGTTAGAGTTTAAGATCTAACTTCACCCTGGAACCAACCCTATAGCCATTCCTCCTTATAGCATGGCACCAGCAGAACTAATTGAACTGAAAACTCAACTGGACGAGCTCAGGGAGAAAGGTTTCATCAGATTGAGTGAATCACCTTGGGGAGCTCCAGTGCTGTTCGTGAAGAAGAAGGATGGTTCTTTGCGACTGTGTGTCGACTATCGGAAGTTGAATCAAGTTACAGTAAAGAATAAATATACTTTACCAAGGATTGACGACCTATTTGATCAATTACGATGAGCTACTTATTTCTCTAAAATTGATCTTAGGTCGGGTTATCATTAGCTGAGAATCAAGGAGTTTAACATATACAAAACTGCTTTCAAGACAAGATATGGACACTTCGAGTTCACCATGATGCCATTTGGTTTGACTAATGCCCCGGCTGCTTTCATGGATTTAATGAACCTAGTGTTCAGATAGTACCTTGACCAGTTTGTAGTGGTATTCATGGATGATATCCTAATCTACTCTAAGTTAGAGGCTGAACACCTAGAACACTTGAGGATCGTGCTGGAAACTCTCAAAAGGAACCAGTTGTATGCTAAATTCAATAAGTGCGAGTTCTGGATGGAAACTGTCAAGTTCCTTGGCCACGTTGTGTCAGCAAAAGGCATCTCTATAGATCCAGAGAAAGTGGAGGCTGTTATGAATTGGAAGTAACCCAAGACAGTAACAGAAATTAGAAGTTTCTTAGGCTTGGCACGCTATTACAGAAGGTTCATTAAGGATTTTTCCAAGTTGGCAGAACCTATGACTAAGTTGACAAGAAAATGAATTAAGTCCAGTGGGATGAGAAATGTGAACAGTCATTCCAAGAACTGAAGACAAGATTGACTACGGCTCCTGTTCTAGTCACCCCAACTCCTGGTGTTACTTACATACTCTATACTGATGCTTTGCTGAGTGGGCTTGGAGCAGTATTGATGCAGGAAAGACAAGTAGTCACTTATGCTTCGAGACAACTAAAGGTTCATGAGAGAAATTACCCTACTCATGACATAGAGCTAGCAACCATTGTGTTTGCCTTGAAGATTTGGAGACACTATCTTTATGGAGAGAAATTTGCGCTGTTTTCATATCATAAGAGCTTGAAATACATCTACAGCCAAAAGAGTTGAACCTCAGGCAACAGAGATGGATGAAATTCTTAAGAGATTATGATTTTCAACTACACTACCATCTGGGGAAAACCATTGTGGTAGCCGATGCTTTGAGTAGGAAGTTTAACAAATAGGAGGAAGAAAAAGGCCAGATGTACCAGTTGATTGAAAATTTTAGGTTGGGTATAAACCTTAATGAAAAAGAAGCCTATCTTTACAATAGGTCTTGCCAATTGGACCTATTACATCAGATTAGGGATGAATAGAGGCAAGACAAGTGGCTTGCACAACTAATTGAAGGAGTCACGCAAGGAAAACATACTGAATTCAGGATGGATGCTGAAAACATCCTAAGGCTCGGGGAAAGGATATGTGTACCCTGGCAGGGACGGAGCAAGCAAATTATACTTGATGAAGCTCATCACACTAAGTATACTATGCACCCTGGTGGGGATAAGATGTACCAGAACCTCAGAAAAACCCACTGGTGGAGAGGAATGAAAACGAACATAGCTAAATACGTCTTTAAGTGTTTAACATGCCAACAAGTGAAAGTAGAACACCAGAAACCCTCTGGAATGTTACAACCACTCCCAATCCCTAAATGGAAGTGGGATAACATTGCCATGGACTTCATTAGTGGTTTACCTAGGAACCAAAAAGGAGAAAACACTGTTTGGGTGATAGTGGATCGTCTAACCAAAGTGGCCCACTTCTTGCCAATTAGATCTACAGACCAAGTCAGCAAGCTGGGAGAAATCTATGTGAAAGAAATCGTCAGATTACATGGTGTACCCAAGTTTATTGTGTCTGACAGAGACTCTCACTTCACTTCACAGTTCTGGCAGAGTCTACAAAAGGAGATGGGTACTAAGCTCACCATGAATATAGCCTTTCACCCTCAGACGGATGGTCAGTCTGAGAGATTTATCCTGATTTTGGAAGATATGTTGAGGGCTTGCGTTCTAGACTTCAAGGGGAATTGGAGCAAGTACTTACACTTGGCTGAGTTTCCCTATAACAACAGTTATCAGGCAAGCATAAAAATGGCTCCATTCGAAGCTCTTTATGGAAGACCCTGCAGATCACCTACCTTTTGGGCTGAACTTGAAGATCAAGTATTAACTAGGCCAGAAATGGTAGAAGAAATGAGCAACCAAGTCAAGTTAATATAGAGGAGACTGATTGCTGCACAGAGTCATCAAAAGAGCTACGCTGACAAAAAGAGAAGACCATTAGAGTTCCAAGTTGGGGACAAACTATTCCTGAGAGTCAATCCTCAGAAGGGTATTAAAAGGTTCAGATTCACAGGGAAGTTATCTCAGGGGTTTGTAGGACCCTTCGAAATACTTAGAAGAATCGGAGAATGTGCGTATGAGTTGGATCTACCAAACTGGATGACTTCAACACATAACGTATTCCATGTATCCATGTTGAGGAAATACGAACTTGACCCCTCTCACATCATTCATTGGGAGGAAATAAATATTCAAGATGATGCTACCTAAGAGGAAACAACGGTCAGAATCCTTGACCACAAGGTACAAAATCTAATAACAAAGGATATCCCATTAGTGAATGTGTTGTGGAAACATCACGGGGTAGAAGAAGCCACGTGGGAACTCGAAAGCGAAATGAAGATCAAGTACCTACATCTGTTCACAAGGAATACCTAAATATGTATAAATTTCGAGGGCGAAATTTTTTCTAAGGAGGGTAGGTTGTAACATCTCAAAAAATTCATACGAAATTTTTATTTTTACTTAGAAAATTATACAAAATTGACGAATGAGAATTTTGGCAAGTCATAGTTGACCCAAATGAGAAATAAAAATTAATTTAGTAAATTTTTGGAAGAAAATATATGAAAATAATGCATAAAACGGGATATCATGGTCAAAAATACGAGGATATGTGCAATTTTTGATTAAAACAGGATTAAAAAGTCAATTGGGATCGAGATTTGGAAAAAAATCCGAAAAGAAAGCAAGAAATTTGGTTGAAAAATCAAAAACAAACTCAAAATGTTGTGAACCGTGGATCTGGAATCTAAATCATGATCTGACGGCCACGATCAGAACCGCACGTACGCACGAGAACACCAAATCAGAAAGATCGAACGGCCAGAGATTCGCGTGCATAACTCGAGGAAGATCGTGCGGCCTAGATGGAATTCGTTGATCGCGAAATCGGATCCGCACACTGTGATCGAGGATCATTAACAGTCGAGATCGAAGCCGTGTTGAGAAATCGCAAACAATGCAGCGCTCGAGGACCATCGGACGAACTAGATCAAAGCCGTGTTATATAATTGCGAAAGTGCTGCGTTCAAGGATCATCGGACGGTCTAGATCAAAGCCATTTTGATTAAGATCACGATCATTGATGCGCTCGAGAAAATCCAACGAGTGTGATCAAAAATTTGAATTATGTTGATTTATCTGAGATTAATCTAACGGCTCCGATCGAATCCGAATGCGTGTCTCGAGGAAAATCCGAGGAACTAGATAAAATTCAAAATTAAATTACGAAAAATACGTTAAAATTACGAAAGTTACGAAATTAAATCCCAAAAAATTTGAAAAAATAGTTTCTAAATTCCAAAAAATATTTCTAAAATCTAGAAAATATTCGAAAAATACTCTTTTTGCTCCAAAAATTAGAAACTACGAAATTTGGTAAAATTAGGGTATTTTATTCATAGAAGGACACAAAACTTTATATTTTCTTCCTTTGGAAAATCTATATAAACACCCCCCCCGGCTCATAATTTCATTCATTCCAAAAAATAAGAGTTGAATGCTCCTCTTGTTTTCTCAAAGCCTTCTTCTTGGCACCTTTCCATCTTCACTTCTTATGTGTGTGAGAAGCTCTCAAATTGGGAAATTAAATTGGGCGATCTTTATTGGCACTAGTACGCGAAGAAAATTGCTGTCGAAATTCTAGAAGAAAACGTCACAAGGTGGAAGTGATTTCTAGAACACCCTTCTGTTCTTATTTGAATTCATGGCATGCTCATTGTTGTGTGTTTTTCACTGAATTCAAAGATTTTCAGCAATCATATCATCCATGCTATGTAGTATCATGCTTAGGCTTTTAAATTAAAGTATGATGCATGTTTTATGAGTGTTTCATAAATTGATTTTGTTTGTTCTGAATTTTAGTTTGATTTCATATTCTGAAATTTATTTTATCTTGATATGAGAATTAAACAAAGACGATGAAGATAACAACCACGTACCATCATAGTGGTCATGGCGACACTATGGATGTTCTTTTCATATGAGTTAGGTTATATGGTTTTCAAACTTAAGTATTTGAGGGTTGTGTACCACTAGTGGGTCACCATGTGTAACGAGTTGATGCCGACACGTGCCACTAACGGGTTGATGCCAAGTGGGACCTATTTACTTAGTAAAGAACATCAAGGGATTAAAGGCCCTTTTGGTCTGAGACTCGACTTAAACAAATAGTTGTTTGAAATGCCTAATGTTTGCAAGTGTTTGAATTATGAATGTGTTATGAATTTGAATATGAAAGATGGTTGTTCAAAAAGGATCCACTGGGTTATGTGCTCACTCTTCTTTTCTTATTTTTGAAGAACATTAACCTATGGAGCAATTAAGTATAGATATTTCTTATAAAGTGTCTACAGTATTATAATTTTTTTTTTGAAGTTTTAGGGCATGTTGCCCATAGTTTTTATGTTTTTCTATTGAAGATTATTTTGAGGACTTCTGCTATAATTATTATTTTTTTAAGAGTTTAGTATTCTCAATTTCTATTATGAATAAAATAGTTTAGATTTCTTTATCTCTTTTAATTTGCCTTGATTTTATTGAAAGTTTTGTATTCTCGAATTTTGTACAAAGGCATGAGATATTGAAAAGAAAAGAACAAGTGTGTGTCGCTTGTAATGTAGCACCGGCCCAACCTGCCGTTTTGTTAAGTTCACTGTCAAGAGAACGATGGCAATGTACACTACTTAAGAGATACGGGGGTTGGGGTGTGACAACTAATCTAGGTGTATATTATGATTATCCAACCATTAATTCTCTCTTCCGAGTTAGTTTAATAGTTTGAACTCATAATGTTTATGGCCAATAAACATTAAGCATTAAGCACACCCAATATAAAACAATGCATTGAAATCAATTACTTGAATAAGAAATCTCAGGTTCATACCTTGAAGATTTACACCCTAGACATTAAAACTAATTAGCCCGACGTTGTATTAAATGCAAACATCAAAAAGGAATGAATAAAAATGAACATACTCAAAGCTTGACCTCTAAATCTTCAATTCCTTCAAAGTCTTCTTGTTTTTCTCTTTATGAGCCATCACAGTCAGGAATTTCTGAATTAGGTATCCTTAGACTCTAATCCCCTTTTCTATTTATAGGTCTGCACTAAAAAAACCTAAAAACATAAGAAACCCGGTAATTAATCGCATTACTGAGGTCAATGACCGCGATTTATTGGGGCTTGAGGTTATTGCAGATCACACAAAGAAGATTAAGCAGGTTAGGCAGAAACTTGAAGTGGCCCAAAATCTCTAGAAAAGCTATTTTGATAATTGGCATAAACCATTGGTGTTTGCAGTTGGTGATCAAGTCTTGTTGAAGGTTTCACCACAATAGGGACAGATGAGATTTGGAGTGAAGAGAAAGTTAGCTCCACATTTTGTAGAACTGTTTGAGATCCTAGAGAGAATTGGTTTACTAGCTTACAGGTTTGCTATACCACCTCAATTAGCTGGTGTTCATAATGTGTTTCATGTCTCCGTGTTGCGTAAGTATTATCCAGATCTAACACATATTTTAGATTTGATTCAGTTATAAGTTAGGGAGGATACCAACTATGAGGAAACACCTATACAAATAGTTGGTAGAAGAATATAGAAATTGAGAAATAAAAGAATTCCTCTGGTTAGAGTCAAATGGCAATTTCATGATAATGAGGAACAAAACTGGGAGCATGAGGATATGATGCGGGAACAGTTCCCAGATCTCTTAACTACTTGAGGTACTGTAATACCCTAAATTCTTTGTACTCAATCAAATGAAATTTATTATTTTATTTAGTGAAATTTGGGTGCAAAATGAAACTGGGCTCATTTTAGAGCTAAATCTGGCAAGTTCCAAAACTCTCATTTAGTGCCTCTTAGGGATATAAAACAATGTGAAATGAAGTAAGGTGACATGAACCAACTAATGGGACAACGTTTCAAAAAAATAGAACAATTGGTCGAGGTTAAGGTTTTCATTTGCCAAACGCCCTTCAAGGGGTCCAAATTAGAAAAAATTATCATTTAGGGTATTTTAGGGGATTGAAATGACCTGAAATGAAATAGAATAACATGAGTTAACAAAATGAATTCCATATCCAAAAATTAGAACAATCGGTCGAGATTGAGGTTATCATTTGCTAAATGCCCTTCAAGGGTTCAAATTAGAAAGAATTGTCATTTAGGGTACTTCGGGGGATCGAAATGACTCAAAACGAAACGAAATGACATGGACTAACAAAATGAATGATATATCCAAAAATCAAAACAATTGGCCAAGATTTCAATTTTCATTGCCTAGTGACCTTAGTGAGTCTTAAATAAGGAAAATTTTTGAAGAAAAATTACCTAGGACCAAACCATACCTTAAAATGTGCATTAGGTTCATGTGATTCTAAAACTATAGGATATAAATCATAATTCCATGTAAATAAGGAGATATTAATTTTTATTTGATTTTTGTGAACCCATGAAGTCATGACTACCCCTAACATGTGCAAGTCACATGGGTGGAACACATGATCATGTGCACCCTACCCTACCCTACCCTAAGCTCCATGGGACGTGTCCATTATTTGAAACCATGAAGAATAATCCTATGTGCCATGTAAATGATCAAGTATGCCCACACCTATAGAAACCATGAAGAATGATTCCATGTGCCAAGATAAATGATCACGTAAATTAAGGTTACATATAAAATGTCTCATAAGTTGTGTGTGGGCACACATGTGACAAACCCAAGATAGAAGTTTAATAAGAGTGGCTAATTTAAAGAGATATAAAAAAATTCCTTCACCTAAAAAAAAATAAAAAAATAGAAATTTGTCTCATGCTCACATGTGGAGCCAAAAAGGGAGAGAATCCAAGGGAAATAAAAAACATTCCAAAGCTTTGTTTCTGTGTGCCCATATTAGAAACTTATTTGATTTTATGAATCACAACATATTAGAATGTTTCCCTACTAATAGTAGATGTCCAAGAGAGATTAAAATGTATTCTAAACCTTTAATTGTGTTCACACACATAAAAGAAACAAATAAGGTTCAAAGATTTTGCTCACACTTGGATTGGAAACCTTAGTGGTTCCACTTGCCAACCATGAGCACACTTGCCCTCTTTATGCAAACCATCCTCGTATGAGTTTGGAAACATGCTCAAACGTGGTGAGCTGCCCTAGCATCGCTAGATGGCCCCCTCGTGCTGATAAACATCTATAAATACTGCCTCTTGCTCACATTCGTTTGATCCCAAAGCAAAGAGTTGACACTTCCTTTTTTACTTGTTCTTGCCTTCTTCTTGGCGTTCCTTCTCACTCTCTTTTCTTTCTTATGTGAGAAGTTCTTATTTCAGTATTTTAGAGAGTTCTTGAAGTAGTTCTGTTGGTGATTGAAAGTTCTTGAAGTTCTGAAAGTGGTAGATAAAGGGAAACTCTGCCGGATTCTACAAAGTAAATCGAATTAAGGTGGAGGGGATTTCTCGAATTTCTACTTTGCTCTTTCAAATTTTTAACTTGTTCATGCTTGTTTCAATGCTAGTTTTCAACATGTTTTATTTTAGTTTTAGAATGTTTAATCATATTTTAATTTTAGTTCAACATGTTTTTATGTTTTAATCACTCATGAGAGCATGTCAAGCTTAGAATCCATGTTCAGGATTTAATTCAATGTTTCAAGCATGCTATGTAATGTTTACATGCTTTCTTGGTTGTTTAAAATTCTAATATTTATATTTAGAATTTCTTTTATGGATATGTGATTCTTAAATACAAGAAATTGAAGATAAGAACCACGTACTGTCATAGTGTCTCGTATGTGTGCTATGGATGTTCTTAACACATGCTTAGAGTGTGCGGTTGGTGAGCGCAACTAAGGGATACTTGGTATGTGACATTCAATGGTAAGTGACAAAGAAATGTCTTTTCGCCATAAAGAGGCGTATCTAAATTAAGAACATCAAGGGAGTAGAACCCCTTTCAGTCTCAACGTTAACTATGACCAAAATGTTATTTGAATCACTTAATGCATGAAAATGTTTGAATTTGGTTGTGATATTGATTTGAAATAGTAACTTAGTTGTTTAATGAATGGTCCATTGTGCTATGTGCTCACCCCTTCCTTTTATTTTTTAGAAAATTGATCAAGCTTGCTAAAAAATTAGAAAGTCTATTTTTAGAAAGTTTCTATGTAAGGGTATATTGTCCAAATTTTGAGTATAGACTTTCGTTGAATTTTTGTTTTAAATTTTAGATTTAAATACTCCCCTTTTTATTATTTGAATTTCAAGCATATGTCCCTTTATTTTATTCAATAAATAAAGATTGAAGTTTTTCTTTTATCTCTCTTGTAGTAGTGTTATCAAATTAGAATTAAATTATTTGGGTTATGTACTCATTGAAAAATAATAAGACTTGAGATAATAGAAAATGATGCAAGTTGTGTACTTGTAAATGTAACATTGGACCCAACCCGCCTTGTGGTTGAGCTTGAACCTATCTCTTAGGGGTTGGGTTGTTACAAAGTTGGTATTAGAGTATAGGTGTTAGGTACCTTGGGCTAGAATGAAAAAAGTCAATCAGTGGCTGTTTGGCTAGAATTAAAAACTCAAATTACGGTTTCACTTTGAATTGAATTAAATCTTGAATGCCTTGGGCTAGAATTAGAAAGTCAATCAGTAAGTGTTTGACTAGAATTAGAAACTCAAATTAGGGTTTCACTTTGAATTGAATTGAATCTTGAATTCCCTACCCTCTATTTTTTAAAATTGAAAAACATTTTAGAAAATGTTTTCAAAAATGAAATATTTGTTTCTTAAAATGTTTTGTTTGGATACAAAGACTGCAAGTTGGTCTGATAGTAGGTAAGCCTTGTCCTGAGTAAAGCTAAACATTGAAAGGGAGGTGGGTTATCCCGCTCTAGAAAGTGCGGTTGCTAAGCAGACTTCAATCTTGTCGCCCGATCTGGAAGTTGTCCCACCAGCTTGTACGAGTAGTTTAAGTTGAAGAACACTTTTACTTTTTATAAAAGAAAATTAGAAGGTGAAAAATTAGGGCAAGGAATCGAATAAAAGTCGAAAAAGATGTCAAAGGTGGTATTTCGGTTAGACAAGGTTGTAAATCAACCAGACGAAACCTTAGGTCCAGGGGAAAGACTTTAGGTAGAAATGTTCTGTGGCCATGGGTGGCGGCACAATGGATCAAAAATATAAATCTTTAGGACATAGGCTATGACACGAGACTAGAAAGCTTCTATATCTTTCGGTTTATATGTAGTATGGGATGCATAGGAACTCAGGGTTATGGAAGAAGCCTAGACTCGAAGAATGATGGACTATGTGTGGTGAATGATCAGTAACTCTGGCAAAACGAGTTTCGCTATACTTGCTGGTATGGGATGGTGGAGTATAGTGGGCTGAAAACCTTAGTTATTGAGCAATTTGCAAAATTGTTTGGGTATAGCTCTGTTCTGAGTGAAAGCCTAAGTGGAAGGGGTAGAGTGGTATGAGACACTTGAACCTGAAAGCTTAGGTGGAAGCTTGGAACCTTGTTGTGCTAGCTTGATTGTATGATTGTGTGATATGCATGCTTTACTGTTTATTTACTTTGTGACCAAATCTTGTACCCATGAATGAAAAGAACCTAGAAGAAAAACTTTTAGGCCACTGAACAAATCAAGAACCTAGAAACTGAATCTAGAGTCATGATAGTACAAATGTTTGCTGAAACAAACATTGACGTTGAAAAGATGAGTTGAGAAGAGTTCAAAGAGGTCTTCCACAAAAAGTTCTTTTCGAAAATGACACTTTGGATGCTACAAGAGGACTTCATCAGGTTGAATCAGAAGGACTTGACTATAGTTGAGTACTAGAGAAAGTTTACTAAATTGGATAAGTTCTCTTGGGAGTTGATCCAAGAAGAAAGAATGAAAACTAATTGGTTTGCTCCTTGTCTCAAGATTGAGATTCGAAAAGTTATTATGAATCTAAGCTTAAAAACATATAGGGATCGTAGAGCATGAACTCAACTTATAACAGTGGTTGAGAGGAAAGAACAAGATGCCTAGTAATGAAATAGAGAACCTAGTGGCCCAAAAAAAGAATAAGAGTGGTGTGAAAACACCACAAACCTAGAAATAGGGGCAAAATAAAGATAAACTAAAAGAATAGGTGAGGATGCAGGGATTGTGCTATGTGTGCAGGTAGATGGGTCATGTAGCGAGAAATTGCCCGACCACACCCTCCCAAGCTCCTTAGCCACAGAACTCTCAGGAAAGAGGTCAGACTGATCATTCTCAGGGTAGACAACAACAACTAAATGCCAACCAAGGGAAAAATCAAGGTCGTGAGCAGAACCAGGCTAGAGTGTTTGCTGTTGAAGCTCAAGAAGATCAAGACTTACCCTAGAGACCCTAATATAAAAAAATATTAGGAGAACTTGATTAGCCTTTTATTTAAAATTGCTTTATGTGAGCATTTATGAGTTTTAAGTTTTGATAAGGTTTGGTGCCTGTTCTTTTCAATAAATGAAATTTATCCCTTAAGAATCTTTGTTGTCACGTTTTGAAGGTTCAAAATAGAAAGTCTGAGAATAGAAAGTGTTAGTAATAACCCGAGGCCTACCGTGTGGTCGAGTCCACTAAGACAGAGGTGGGGTATGGCAAAAAAAAAACTTTGACTTTCAAATAGATTGAGAACTTTAGGCTGGGTATGACCCTAAAATGAAAAATGAGCTTATCTCTACAACATGTTTTGCCCACCGGATCTTTTGCAACCTGATTCAAGGTGAACAAAGGCAAAAAGAATGGCTTACAAGCCTAATAAAGGAAATTGAATAAGATAAGCATATTGACCTTAGGTCATATGCTAAGGATACCCTAAGACTTAGGGAGAAAACTTTGAATGAGAAATTGCGGATAATCTCATTAAAGTGGCTAATTTTTGCCAACTAGATCTAGATCAAGTCGGTAAGTCTGAGAGAGTTACTTAGACACTAGAGGCTATGTTGAGCTCTTGTGTCCTATAAATTAAAGGAAATGAGAGAAAATACAAACTTAACTCCTCTCACATCATCCACTAGGAGGAAAAGAATATTCAAGATGATGTCACTTATAAGGAAACAACAGTCAGAATGCTCGACCATAAAGTACAGAGTCTACGAATGAAGGATATCCCATTAGTGAAAGTACTATGGAAACATCATGGGGATGAAGAAGCTACCTGGGAACTCGAAAGCGAGATGAAGACCAAGTATCCACACCTATTCACTAGAAATCCTTAGTTATGAACAAATTTTGAGGACGAAATTTTTCTAAGGATAGTAGGTTGTAATACCCTAAATTCTTTGTACTCAATTAAATGAAATTTATCATTTATTTAGTGAAATTTAAGCACAAAATAAAATCGGGTTTATTTCAGGCTAAATTTGATAGGTTTCAAAACTCTCATTTAGTGCCCTTAGAGACCCAAAACAACTTAAAATGAAATAAAGTGACATGAACCAACTAAGGGGACAACATATCAAAAAAATAGAAAAATTGGTTGACGTTAAGGTTTTCATTTGCCAAACGTCCTTCAAGAGGTCCAAATTAGAAAGAATTATCATTTAGGGTACTTCAGGGGATTGAAATAACCCAAAACAAAACGGAATAACATGAACTAACAAAATGAAAGACATATCAAAAAATTAGAACAATTGGTCGAGGTTAAGATTTTGCATTTGCCAAATGCCCATCAGGGGGGTCCAAATTAGAAATAATTGTCATTTAGGGTACTTCAGGGGATCGAAATGACTTGAAATGAAACAAAATGACATGAACTAACAAAATGAATGATATATCCAAAAATCAAAATAATTGGCCAAGATTTAGATTTTCATTGCCTAGTAATTCCAAAACTACAGGATATAAATCATAATTTCATGTAAATAAAGAGATATTAATTTTTATTTGATTTTTGTGAACCCATGAAGTCATGGCCACTCCTAACATGTGTAAGTCACATGGGTGGAACACCATCATCATGTGCACCCTACCCTACCTTAAGCTCCATGGGACATGTCCATTATTTGAAACCATGAAGAATGATCCCATGTTCCATGTAAATGATCAAGTATGCCCACACCTATAGAAACCATGAAGAATGATTCCATGTGCCAAGATAAATGATCATGTATACTAAGGTTACATATAAAATGTCTCATAAGTTGTGTGTGGGCACACATGTGACAACCCCAAAATAGAAGTATAATGAGAGTGGCTGATTTAAAGAGATATAGAAAGATTCCTTCACCTAAAAAAATTAGAAAATAAAAACTTGCCTCATGCTCACATATGGAGCCAAAAAGGGAGAGAATCCAAGGGAAATAAGAAACATTCCAAAGCTTTATTTTTCTATGCCCATATTAGAAACTTATTTGATTTTATGAATCACAACATATTTGAATGTTTCCCTACTAATAGAGAATGTCCAAGAGAGATTAGAATGTATTCTAAACCTTCAATTGTATTCACACATATAAATGAAACAAAGAAGGTTCAAAGATTTTGCTCACACTTGGATTTAAAACCTTAGTGGTCTCACTTGCCAACCATGAGCACACTTGCCCTCTTTATGCAAACCATCCCCTTATGAGTTTGGAAACGTGCCCAAACATGGTGAGCTGCCCTAGATGCCCCCCTTGTGCTCATAAACACCTACAAATAACCCTTCTTGCTCGCATTCATCTCATCCCAAAGCAAAGAGTTGACACTTTCCTTTTTGCTTGTTCTTGCCTTCTTTTTAGCACCCTTTCTCACTCTCTTTTCTTTCTTGTGTGGAAAGTTCTTATTTTAGTATTTTATAGAGTTGTTGAAGTAGTTTTGTTTATGATTAGAAATTCTTGAAGTTCTGAAGGTGGTAGATAAGGGGAACCTCTGCCAGATTCTACAAAGAAACTCGGATTAAGGTGGAGGGGATTTCTTGAACTTCTACTTTGTTCTTTCAAATTTCTAGCATGTTCATGCTTGTTTCAATGCTAGTTTTCAACATGTTTTATTTTAGTTTCAGCATGTTTAATCATATTTTAATTTTAGTTCAACATGTTTTTATGTTTTAATCACTTATAAGAGCATGTCATGCTTTGGATTCATGTTTAGGATTTAATTCAATGTTTCAAGCATGTTATGTAATATTTACATGCTTTCTTGGTAGTTTAAAATTTTAATATTTACATTAAAATTTTTTTTTTTATGATTATGTGATTCTTAAATATAAGAAATTGAAGATAAGAACTACGTACTGTCCTAATGACCCATATGGTGCTATGGGTGTTCTTAACACATACTTGAAGTGTGTGGTTGCGGGGTACAACTAAGAAATATTTGGTATGTGGCATCCAATAGAAAGTGACAAAGAAATGTCTTTTCGCCCTAAAGAGGTGTATCTAAATTAAGAACATCAAGGGAGTAGAACCCCTTTCAGTCTCAATGTCAACTACAACCAAAATGTTGTTTGAATCACTTAATGCATGAAAGTGTTTGAATTTGGATGTGCAATTGATTTGAAATAGTTACTGGTTGTTCAATGAATGATTCACTTGGCTATATGCTCACCCCTTCTGTTTATTTTTTAGGAAATTGATCAAGCCTGCTAAGGAATTAGAAAGTTTATTTCTAGAAAGTTTCTATGTAAGGACATATTGCCCAAATTTTGAATAAAGACTTCCGCTGAATTTTTGTTTTAAAATTTTGAGTTACGTACTCTTTGTTTTGATTATATAAATTCAATAATGTATTTCTTTATTTTCTTTTGAATAAACAAAGAGTTTGAAGTTTTCCTTTATTCATTTATTTTATTTTGTTGAAAATTTAACTCAATGAAAGTGAATTTATGAGTATTTCAATAAGTGTTAGAATAAAGGAATTGAGATACAAGTTGTGTATTTGTAAATGTAACATAAGACTCAACTTGCTTCCTGGTTGAGCTTAAACATGTCTCTAGGGGGTTGGGATGTTACAAGTACATTTTTGTAATTTTGAGGACGAAATTTTCTAAGTTGGAGAGATTGTAATAACTCGTAGTTTTTATGGCATGTGGATATAATGTATGGGTATATAAACATTTATTACACACGTATCTATAAGTGTAAATAATGTCAGGTGAAAACAATAATAAAATTTATAAAGAGGGTTGAAAAAAAAATTAATTAATTAAATTTTGGTGATTTAATAATAGTAATAATTATAATGGGAATAATAGGAATAATAATAATAATAATTTTATTCTTATTATAGAATTAATAATGGATATATATATATATATATATATATATATATATATATATATATATAAATGGTGTAGGTGAATTGATGGAGTTAGGAAAATATATGGTAATAGGTTATAATAAGATATAAGGGGATAATTATATAAGTCTATACATTTGCTTTTATTTACCTTGTTGTATGGTGGGAAAGAGATTAAAAAAATATGCATATGGTTTACGTTGGGTTGAGGAAAAAAACAAAACAAGATAAGACAAAAAAAAAAAAAAGAAAAGAAAAAAAAGAATCAAGAGGAGTGATGGGCGGTGGATGCTTAATTAAATCATTCTCTCTTACGTTTTTCATTTACAAAACAGAGGAAAAAAAAAGATCAAATCGCACACAGAGAATGCAAAGAAGAAAACAAAAGGCAAGCTTGACGTTTTTCAACAGATTCAATGTGTAAATAAGTGGTTTTTCTTGACTCTTGTTACAAAAATGTTAGGTAAGCCACTTACTACGATACTAGGGGTATAATTTTTATTGTAGAGAGTGTTTTATAGCAGTATCCAAAAATTAGATTTTCTTCCAACGTGGGTAAAACTCAGTAAAAATTATACCATAATACTACTGGTGATATGTAGATCTCAGATATATGGTTAATTTTTATTTGTTTGTCATGTGGACACAAAAATAAATATCAAAAGTTAAATAACCTTTGGATGAGTTTTTGTATATGTTAAATTCTAATAAAATTCTAATTGAATCCCATAGAAATGTAAAAAATAAAAATATGTACTCATTGACACCAAAATAAAAAATTTTAGATATCAATTGAAATTTTGGTGAGCGATTGATTAATTGTGTTATTTATCAAAATTTAAAAAAAAAATAAAAATATAATTAGAAGCCTATTTTTAATATTTTTTGCAGTAAAAACATATTATGTGAGCAGAAAAATAATCTTAAAAATTATTGAACATATCTAGGTTATTGTGAACCAATGCATGAGATCAAATGCAGATATTGATTTAAATATAAGCTGTAAATATGTTGAGAATGATTTATAAAATAAATTTAAATGAGTTAAATTTGATTTGATACATATAAATGATTTCTGGTGACAGGATCATATTGGTGCTATGAAAATAAATTGTTACTGGCTATTAGGCACTAGTTGGACATTAGTTTTTGTGAGTAATCTTTACTTGTGGTATTATGTGCGACATTGGTAGTAGATTAAAAACACTGATTTTATTTAAATAGAACGATGTAATGCATTCTATTCTTAATTGAATTTCATAAAATGACTTTGATGCATTGTAACATGCCAATTATATACCTAAGTATGTTATCGGCATGACAACATTTTTTGTAACACTCCGTATTTTAATTAGACACGTAAATTCATTTAAATAGAAATAAATAAGTATAAATGTACGCATTTGTACAGATTACGTGTTTATATATGCGTTAATTATACACATGTATTAAAGATATACATTACGTATATAAATTAATTAAATTAAATAAAGGTGTAGGAATTAATTAAATTAAATTAATTAAATTAAATAATGGGGGTATAATTTTGGTTAAATATACCTATATAATGAGATAATATGCATTTAATAAGATTGCTCAAATAAAAAAAAAATCAAAATCAAAGAATTAAATAAATTACTCAATTAGTGGGGTGATTTAAGTTGGTGGTGTGGTTTGCATGTATAAAGAAGAAGTGACTAATGTATTGTATTATGTTGCACTAACTTGGTGAAAACAAATATATATATATATATATGTTGTGATTACTAATGTATGGGGCAATTTCATGAGAAGTGGCTGGTGGTACGTGGGAAAAAAAAAAGAAAACAAAATCTAAGGTGGTTAATTAATGCATTGAAGTGAAATTACCATATAGTTACATGGAGAGTTAATAGATGATGAGGGTGATTTGGTAATCTCCTTTAACATTTAATGATAGTGGGTTGGCTGCTAATGTTGCTCAAACCTTAAATCCCTCATTTCTTCATTTCTTCCTTCATTCTTTACGGGATGCACCGCACGGGAGAAGAAAAAAAAAACAGAACAGAAACGTTATGTCCAACAAACAAAAAGAAAAGGGGAAAACCCAGTTTTTCGTCAAATTCGTCGTGCATGTAAGTTCTTTCTTCAAATTCTAGATACAAAAATACTATATAAGCCGAGTACTACAATCCTCTCAGTGTAATTTTGAGAAAAATTGGTATTTTATAGTAGTACACAAAAATTGGGTATTTCCCTACAGTGAGTGAAACTCAACAAAAATTATACTAAAATACTTCTGGCGATAAGTGGATCCTATATATGTGGTTAGATTTTGTTCATTTATCCTGTGGATTTTTAAATAATTACCTAAAGTTTTATAACCTTTGGATAGGCATTTGGGTATATTAAACCCAAATAAAACTCTGATTGAGACCTATAAAAATGTAGAGAATGAAAATACAGACCCATTGATACCAAAATTATAAATTTTGGATATCAATTGGAATTTTGGTGAACGATTAAGCAATAAGGTTTTTAATAAAAAATATAAAAAAATCACAGAAAATATGATTTAAGAGCCTATTTGAGTTATTTTCTGCCGTAAAAATATTTTATATGAGCAGAAAATTAGATTTATGATTACTGAGCCTATTCGAGTCAATGGGCGTCAATACGCAAGGTCTGATGTGCGTCTACGATTAAAAATGAGAAATAAATACATTAGAAATTGGTTATAGAAATGAATTTGAATTTGATTGGTGTTTTTGAAATTATTTTTGATAGGATTATGTTGGTGAATTGAGTACA
>JAJIYU010001233.1:0-37735 GCA_030144865.1 Tinospora cordifolia | reverse complement strand
TCAAATAAAATTCATATTCATCATTCAACTTATACGGAAAAGATTTTGAAACGATTCTACATGGATAAAGCTATTACTCCAATGGTTGTTCGTTCACCTGATGTGAATAAAAATCATTTTCGGCCTCGAGAAGATGATGAAGAACTACTTAGTCCCGAAATACCATATCTTAGTGCCATTGGTGCATTCATGCATCTTGCTAGCAACACAAGACATGATATAACATTTTTCGTGAATTTATTAGCAAGATATAGTTCTTCACCTACAAGAAGACGTTAGAATGATATCTCCAAAAAATACACCTCTTTTACATGTCATGTTATTGTTAAATCAATATCTTTTTAAATTTAAAAGGCAATCAAATAACGAATCCTTGTAATTAATACATCTCGAAGTCTATGCTTCAGGTATGTATTCAAACCAAGTTCCTTATGCACCTGGCCCTTCACGTGCCTCACCAACAGAATAAATGTTGACAAAAATGTCCTTGACCAAAACTTGTACGAGTAAAATTAGCTCATAATGATAACCGTAAGCTTCATCAAAGCTCGCACATTCAAAAGCACTCACGCATTCTCTATACCTTTTCGTTAGCACGTCGTAGACCGTTATTAACTTACAAAGACCGAGAGAGAGAGAGAGAGAGAGAGAGAAACAGAGAGAGAGGTGGCACCCTAGTGGCAATAGGTATGAAGGTGTGCCCCTAAACTGAGTTCACAGTGCAGGATAATAACATTATTCGTACGATTCCCATCTAATTGGTAAAGGATTCAGCAGCTAATTTGCAACATCAATATCCCACGTCAGCTTCGTACTCCTTATCTCATTTTGTATCCTTTGAGAAGTTCTCTAACCCCTAAAAGTGCCCATTTGAACAATATTGAAACCCTACATCTGAATCCAAGGCTTTATCTAATAACAATTGGAAACAAAGCTATGATTGATGAAATGGAAGTTATGAAAAAGATGTAATATAGAAATTAGTCGATTTGCTATGAATGTTATGATTGTAAAAATGTGAAATAGATGATGCATAAAGTTCTAGAACATCAAATTCTCCCTAGATTCGAAAACAATCTAAAGACACTATTCATCAAACACTCAGCTCAACAAAAAGTTACTATACTTAGGGTATGTACGTATGACAACATTATAACTAGAAGCAATGAGGAACAAAGTATGAAATAATGTATTGCTAACAAGAAACAGAAAAAAAAATTGAAAACTCAAGATTAAAGATCTAGGAGAATTGAAGTATTTTTCAAAAATTAAAGTGGCACATTCAAAATATAGAATCATTATTTCTTGGTAGAAGTACATTATAGACCTACTCAGAGACACAAGCAAGTTATTATGAAACTAGTAATCATATATCTTTATTGAATATGTGAGCTTTGATCAAGCTTACGATGCAGTTATTCATATGATTCCCGTTTACTATTGAATTTGGCATTGGTAAAGGATTGAGCAAGAACTAATTTGCAACATCAATAGAACTGAATCAAGAAAAACTTTTCTTCTTAGTATCATTACATCGGAAAACTAACATTTTCCCAAAAAATAATACCCACTAATAAAATTGTAACCAGCAATATAGATACATCAACAACCATCTCAGTAGTGAGAATAAAGTTGTGAAGGAATTACTGTTGGTAGCAATACTGACCATGGTTTTGGACTGAAGTTGACATTTAGTATTGTACTGAACAACGCTTACATGCTAGGAGTTGATGATCAGCAATCCGCCACAATATATAGACTAAAAAAGTAGATTTTACGTTTCATGCTCACAATAACCAAATGCCAAGTTTCAATTACAGTACTTGAATGCCTATCTGTCCCTATATGCATTTTAATGATATGCTCAGTAATGTATAAAGTGAAGAAACAAAAGTTTGAAAAAAGCTCATCAACTCAACTTGAGAAATTCTTTGATCAACTTGACAACATAATCTGGCTTCTTAACATGAGGGAGGTGACCGCACTCGGGTATTTGCTGCAGAATTGCATTTGGCAATTCACTTTGTAGTATCTGAAAAAGAATAAAAATGGCAGCATATATGACTGACTTGTCTAAAAATTCTTTCAAATTGTTCTTCAGTTCACATTCATATCACCCACGTTAGAAAATTTTCCACAGAAAATAAAATAAAATAAAACACACACACACAAAAAACCACCTTTTTCCTATCTCTGATGCACAGAGATCTATGTTGCACTTGTACAAATTATTTTTCTTTCATTTCTGATGTAATTGGGATCTTTACCAGTTCTCAGTTAATTGTCCATGTCAAGAAATGTTGATTCTAGCTTACAACATGAGCTGGTATTCTGTATGGTCTGGTTGGCGAATGATGAATCCAAATCTTTTGTGAAGGGCGCTTTGATCGCTTGCTATATGTAAGACCTAACGAAATGGATAGAGAGGATATATTTCGCATGATTGTTAGGAGAAAGTCGTGTGATCCTGACATTGACATTAAAGAGCTTGCTCATCTAACTCAAGGCTACAATGGGGCAGACATCTCTAATTTGCCCCAGTATAGCCTTGAGTTAGATAAGCAAGCTCTTTAATGTTAAAGTCAAGACCACACGGCTTTTTCCTAACATGTATGCGAAATATATCCTCTTGATCCATTTCATTTTGATCCATTTCATTGGGAGATCCTACATATAACAAGCGATCAAAGCGCCCTGCACAAAAGATTTAGATTCATCATTCGCTTGACAGATCATACAGAATACCAGCTCATGTTGTAAGCTAGAATCGACATTTCAATACCTGGTCTTAAGAGTCCACGATCAACCTTGTCTGAATGATAAGCGGCCGCAAAAACAGTAACATTAACTCTTTGATGCAAACCTGATTAATTCATGAGGTAGAATTCGTTAAAGAATCTAGTAAAAAAATTTCGGGGGAAAAAGCACAGCACTTCATGATAGTAACAGTTAATTATGTTTATGTTCTATCAAGAAGAACCTTATAATATAGAGCATTCCCGGAAGTGCAAATTATTAAATGGCTTAACCTAAATGCTCTCTAGAACATTAGGAATAGCCAAAGATGTATTCAGAAGTAGTCACTAAAAATAATTAAGACGGACAAGGTTATAATTAGTGAATGCTTACCATCCAATTCATGAAGAAGTTCACACACGACCCTGTTTGCAACAGAAGAACCATCACTTTCCATGCCTCGTACAATGGCAAGACCATCTATCTCATAAAAAAATGACTGATGAGGCCTTAGCCCTTGCCTTGGCAAAAAGAGATCTTACAGCCTTCTCTGATTCACCAACCCATTTGCTAAAGAGTTCCAGGCCCTTGACTGCAAGGAAGTTTAGCCCAACTGCAGAAGCTACTGCACGGGCCATTAGGGTCTTGTTGCAACCAGGTGGACCAAACAGCAGTATCCCTGAAGGAGGCCGAGTCCCAATACACTTAAAGGCATCTTCATGCTTTTGTGGCCATTGTACAGCTTCCGTTAATTGCTTTTTAACCTCTAGTTAGCCACCAACATCCTCCCATCTAACCTTCAGAACCTCAAGCATAACCTGGAAACTAGAAATAATTTAGTATTTATAAAATTATTATTCGTTCCCCTTTTTTCTATTAAAAAAATTAAAAATAATAAAATGCAGACTGCTGCAATGAGAAGGATCAAGTTATTCTATAAGATTAAAATGCAGACTGCTGCAATGAGGAGAAGGATCAAGTTATTCTATAAGATATTAGGGGCAGTGAGTTGATATAAGGGCGATTCACATGAAAAACATTTCCTTCCAGAAAGTAAGAAACCCATTTCTATAATGTTCTACGCAACTATACCACATGGCCACGTGATGCACAATAACTCCTCAATCAGAAACTGCTTTGTAGAGTAAACCATTAGTTCAATTCACCGTGCAATCAGCCAGGCTCACAGTACAACCTAGTAGTCTTAATTCAAAGTATCCACCGCGTAGAAATGTGGATTCATATCAATTTTAGTTTTTGATAGTACCCTCTAGATAGTACCAATTTTAGTTTTTGATAAGTTGGACAAGCATAGCCAACCAATGCAAAATGACAGACTAGAAACATAAGTACCTCTTGCATGGCACTGGGCCTCACTTTCATTTTAGCCTTTTCAAAATCATTGAACGTTACTTCAAGAAAATTCTCTTCTGCTTTAGAAGCCACCTTGTCAGAACTAGGATATGAAGAAGATGTGGAATCAGAAGTCTTCTTCAACTTAGCATATCGCCTAAGGCAAACCATGGCAGCCTCATTGCATAGTGCAGTTATATCAGCCCCAACAAATCCATGCAGGCTGGCAGCAAGTTCTTGAACCTGTATGTATTGAAGTGAGTGATTCATTTCAGTTAGAAGTATTTGCAAAATGTCCAGCCTTTGTTTTGGAGATGGAAAACTCTTGAAATGAGTAATCGTATAAGTGCAACAAAATTATGTTAAAAATATTTACCATGAAATGAAATGCCTTCAACATTATATGGTACAGAGTACAAATATGACAAGAAAGAGATATTGGATATGAGTTCAAAAAGAAACGACAAACAGGCACATGCATCAGTTTGTGAACACATCTGTTAAACCACTAAAGAAGTTTAATTTGTTCTCTTTTTGCTTTTAGGTAATTATTTTTTACTTCAAGTTCATTTTGGATACACCATGCTAGGGGTGTTCGTGGGTTGTGTTGGGTCGGTTTTAGGTGAACCCGCAATCCAACCCAAACAGTTCGGGTTGAAAAAGTTCAAACCCAACCCAAACCAATCTTTAGTTAAACCCAACCCAACCCAAACAATTCGGGTTCAGTTGGGTTAGGTCAGTTTATCAGGTTGGGTATGATTCAATATTTTTTTTTAATTATATTTTAATGTTTACGTTACAAAGTAACTATTAAATTAATTTTTTTTGTATATTTATTTTTAATTATAATTTATAGTCAACTAATTACACATACAAAAATAATATTATTTTTGAAATCTTTTTATTACTTTGATTTACATAAATTTGACATTAGTAAAACTTAATGATGTCATCTTTCAAATTAAAATTCTTCTAGTGTGAAATCGAAGATTTTGTAGAAAGAAAAAAAAATAATTATTAGTTTTTGAAAATAATAGATGGTATTTATATAGAAAGAAGATTTGATATAACAAAAATATTCATATCAATTTAATAGTTACTTATAAGTTTATCATTTATATATAATAAAAAATGTTTCAAAAACTTATTTCATTTATTTTTAAAAGCATATATAATTTTAAAAAAAAAAAAAGGATAAGTAAGATTGAGTTAGGTCGGTTACGTTCGGGTTTTTAAGTATTCAACCCACAACCCAACCCAAACCCTTCGTGTTAGGCATTTTAAAATCCAATCCAACCAAATAACTAATGCAACCCAACCCAAACCAACCCAAAAGGTTCAGGTTAGGCGGGTTGATCAGGTTAGGCGGGTTGATCAGGTTGGTCGGGTTGATGAACACCCCTACTACATGCTACATGCTCAGAAAAACATAGCAATCCTGTCATCATTCTTATGAGATGCCTGGGAGCTTGAATTGAAGGGGGCTTTTTTTAAATCCTATTTCCATGTTTAGGCGTCCATGAAATAGGATTTAAAGTAACTCTACACCAATTTTAATCCAATCTTGCTAGATAAAATAAACCTGACCAAAAAGTCGGACTTCTAATATCCTTTCTTTTCGGTTTCATCTTCTTCCTTGGTTGTCGTCGTCTTCTTTATCGATCTTTTCCCTCGATTGCCTTCTTGTTCTTCACAAAACTCTTTCCCTTTTGTTTCCAAAAAAAAAAGCATTCACAAGTCTCACAATTGGTTCTTCACTGAGCAAAAACCAGCAATGTCCTTGCACAACGCAAAACCTGACCACTGTTTCTGCATTGTGAAAGCACGAATGGCAAAGTGATTGTTTGCAAAATCATCATTACTTTTTCTTTTATTTTTATTTGTTAGATATTTTTTTAGGGTCATGTGTTTCATCAAACATAATTACATTTTATTCAATCCAATTTCCTATTCTATAAAAATAAGCATCTCTTATTCTACATAACAAAGGCGCCTTTACGGTCTATCCTCCTCTTTTTCTTCTCTCTCAAATTGGTGTTTTACCCCAACTGTCCACAAAAGGTTTATGTCTCAACTGGCCTTGACCTCAGTGTTGATGGACAAACAGGAGATTTTGATGATGATCAAGATCCTAAAAGCAATAGAGCACAATAGCAAGTATCTTATGGACTCGACTCCAGCAAGACTCAATATTGGCTGACGTTTACTTTGCATTTATTGATCAGGTATGCCAAGCTTTTTCATGAGAGGGTCTGTTTGTCAATTCTTTTGTTTTTATTGTTCCCTGCTTCCCTTCCCTCCCACTAACATTGCAAATATGGATCATCACCCAACCCCAAGCCCCAAAAATCCTCCCCAACCCAACCCATGCATTCAAATGACAACCATTCTCCCAAGCCAAGCTCTGCCCATACGATGCACCACGGACTACCAGTTGCCAAAATTGCCACATGTCTAGTGCTAGAGGAAGAAACAACATTCTCAACCTAATGTATCAAAAGGTTTGTGCTACTACCAATAGTGTTCGAAGGGACTAATTAAAGAAGATGTTTCATAACAAGAGGTAACTGACAACCAAATGGTAAGAGTTGATGTTAAGGCAAGTTATTTCTTGATGGTATCAAGAACTTCAAGGGTCCAACAAGCAGGGAATCACCTTAAACGAAATTAATGGCAAGCTTGACTCTCATCTCCCAACATGAGAATTGCCACATGTATACTAGGGGAAGCCGCTTTAGCATGACAAAGTGTCCCATTAGAAGGGTATATGAAATGCAAATTAGGACATAATTATCTTACAAGAGACTGAGGAACAAGAATTTCATTGATCAAATAGTTGGGGGCCCACTTATAAGTTGGTCCTATCTCCCCTTGCTTGGTGATTCTGAGGTCATTCTTATAACATTGGCTTCTCGGCTTTTAGCATCCACCGATTTGTCTCAACAATTTCTTAGCGTGGTCAAGGTGATAGATGATTCTCATAATTGTTGGTGGCTTACTAGCATGTATGGACCAAACTTTCCACCATGATCATCATTCTTTTGGGATGAGCTTAGTGGATTGGATTAGCCTTAATTTGTGTAGTAAATGTGGCATGTAACTAGACATTTGAACAACTCATTGAAGAGTTGGAGATCAATGATATCTATTTGCAAGTTGCCCGATTTGCATTAGTTAACAAAATAAATAAATAATATTAATATTAATATTATTATCAAATATTAATAATGGGAAGCTTATTTAATGATGGGGGTGGAATCATGAAATTGTGTGAAGAAAATTAATATGGGATAAAGTAAAATGAAATGAAACGGAGTTATTAAAATAAGGATAAAGGTGGTTCAAATATATGTATACGTAGGTATGTTTTTATGAGAACATAACTAATGTGAGATATGATGTGTAGGAAGTGAGGAAAGCATTGTAAATGTTTTTGAATTAGACATTTCCGCTACTGTTACATTTAGTGAACTGTATCTATAGTTAACTTCTGTTTAACTTAAAATTATACTGTAATTATTTGTTCTAGTTGTTTCTACATCTCTTATGATTACTCTAATAGTGTTGTGAAGAGGCTTAACAGTGTTCTGGCAAAGCTAAGGTTAAGAGAGGGTTTGTTAGAACACTGTGCCAATCGATTTGTCCTTCAACCGAGGAAAGGGGTCCCGACAATGTTGGTATAAGAGGAAAAAAAGAAGAAAGAAAGAAGTGGGAGAGAAACCGAAAAGAAGGAAAAAAGAAGAAAGAAAAAGAAGAAGAAAAAAGAAAGAGAAGGAAAAAGGGAAGAAAAGAGGAAAAGAGGAGTGTCCATTCTCGAGGACCTAATACTTTGGGTAATTTACTTTAACCTCTTTTCGATTCAGAATTATTATAAAAATTGTGAATCACAGTTTTATATTGTAATTTTTAATAAAGGTATTAGTTTATTGTGTGAACCAAAAATTATAGTGTATTTTCTCTATGAGTAAGAATACACAATATATATATATATATATATATATATATATATATCATTAGGTTCAGATCAACGAGTAGAATATAGATATGTACTCTATTTGTACCCATGTAGGCCTTAAGAATTTATATAGTAGTTGAAAGTCGACATATAGGGGTATATCTATTAACACTTGAATTTTAGTTGGCGGGTACTACAATGTTTATAATGAAATTCTGAACTCAATGACACCGAAATCAGGATTTTTGAAGGTCAAATGATATATTAAATTCGCATTTATGCGATTTGAGGATTAATTAATAAATATAAAAAATATATACATAAATATAGTATAATATAATGTTAAATAATAGGAAAAGAAATATTATATAATGTTGTATAACATTATAAAATACTTATTGAGAAAAAATGTGTAACATAGAAATAATTAAATTTTTTTAATTATTGTATTGAATTACAAAATTTATGAAAATGACTGGTTATTGTGTACCAACAGTGGGACACATGTAGACAATACAAGTTTTTGGTATTTTAAGTTAATATTAAGGGCTTATTGGCACAAATTAACATTGTTGGCTACGTTGACCTTGTCGACCATAGAGGTTAGTGAGTCTTAGGCCTTATTAGAAGGGATTGTACTAACCAAAATTGACCAAATACATAATTAGATCACAATTGATCGAGTCAATCATTTGATTGATAAAGGACCATAAAGTTAAATTTGAGCTAAATTTTATGTAGATATTAAGAAACTATGTTGATCATGCAGGATCAGACATCAGCAGGTCACGACCAGTCACTAGAGGAGCATTGAGAGCTTACCATCCTTGTGAGTACTATTTTCTAATTTATCAATTAACTTCTTATTTTGTTCATAAATGAAAAGTTATTACATATTTCAATGCATTTACAATCTTCAAATGGGTTTTTACATAAAAATGTGCATTGAATCTCAAGGTTCGATGGTCCGGGTTAGAGTAGTGGATGTGGTAGAGCATTGAAGACAAGTGGCCGTCATACCTGGGGATACGTTCTGGGCAGGTCTATCGTGGGCTCCCCTATGGAGGATCTGAGGTCGTCATACATGAGTTATGAGCTAACGGATGCCTATGATATGATATGAGAATATATTGAACCGTCGAGTACACCCACTCGAGTGGATTAACTATTGCTTTGTAGGTTATTGAGAGCTTCGGCATGTGGTTTCAGCATTAAAACTATTTTCAAAATAGAAGGTGCACCACTACATTGTGGATTTAGCATTCATTAACAGTTAATTCATTTGCATATTAATATTATGCATGCATGCATAACATTGTTTTACAGAATTCATGTTTTAAGTAATAGATTAAGCTACATTACTCACTGAGCTGTTGTGGACAAATTGACTCACTACTCTAGCATTTCAAGTTTTTATGTTGCAAATAAAGGCAAGAAAGTGGTCACTACGTGGTGCGCATTTTTTAATTTTGGTAGGTTTCTTCATGTGATTCACTATTTTGAGAACTAGTATAATATATAGGAAGTAAAGAAAACATTGAAAATGTTTTTGACTTAGACATTTCCGCTACTGCTACATAAAAAAAATTGTATATAGTTAACTTTTGTTTAACATTAAAATTTTGTTGTAGGTATTTGTTTTAATTACTTCTGCATTTTCCTATGATTACTCTGATGATATTGTGTATGGTATTGAGAAGAGGCCTAACAGTGTTCTGCCGAGCTCAGTTTGGGAATGGGTTATTAGGACATTATACCAGTCAGTTCGTCTTTCACCCTAGGGAAGGGGTTCCCGACAATACTATTCTCAGTTGCACAGAGGGGGAAACATAGTTAACCTTTTATTGTAGGAAGATAGAATCTTGATCAATTCTAGATGCAAAGGAAGCAGCGGAAGATTATAGATGTCACAAGGCGAAGGGGATCTTATGTAAAGTTGATTTTGCAAAAACTTATGATACAAGCGGGTGGGATTTCCTCATGATGATGATCAGCAGGAAGGGGTTTGGTGATAGGTGATTTATTGGATAATGGGGTGTGTTCAATCTTTTTCCTACTTAGTTATGGTAAATGGTCATTCTTGCCATGAATTTCGTTCTAGTGGCAGTCTCCATCGAATCCTAATTCTTGACACGAATTTCGTTTTCAATGGTAGAAGCAATCTAGTCACCATGAATCCTAATGGTTGGAAACGAGCTTTCCCACTTAGAAAGGAATGCCTAGGATTCATTCGCTCTGTTCTTCCTACAATCCCTTCCTACTACTTCTCTTTTAAAAATCTTGACTAGTATAGTGAAGAAATGAGCAAAGAGGAGTCAAACATTTCTCACAAGGTAACACAAGTGACACAGGATTGCTTTTGAACTGATACATTGTTAACATGGAAATCATTCTATGCTTCTCTCAATTATAGGACACAACCTTTATCCTTTCCTCTAGCTTCCATCATTTGGTATGCCTAGGGTCCACCAAAGGCTAAGGTTTTAGGATGGGTTTTGGCTCACAAAAGACTTGATACAATGGATGTCGTGCAAAGAAAGCTCCATTCCATATGTATTCCCCCTCATTGTTGCCAATTTTGTTTTCAGCATGATGAGATTATGCACCGTGGATTCTTTAATTGTTCATTTGCCCAATGATTTTCGGATAGATGAGTCTCATTCTCTGGGTGCAGCTTCTTGCCCTCTATGAAGGATTGTTTTTCTATTCCTCTGAGTTCCATCTTCACTTGCCATCTTTAGCCAACTTATGGGTGGCTTAAAAGGAACAACAGGATCTTTCACAAACAAGCTAGGGATGTTGTTCTTGTGTGGGATTCCACCAATTTTACTACTAGTTTTTGTGTGTATGTGGCCAATTTGGCCTATGGGACTTTGCAAGCAATCAGGCTTGGGGAATGGACTATGTCTTTGCAGGTGTTTGATAGTGATTAAAACTTTATGCAAACTGTCAGTTTGTTTTCTTCTAGGTTGCTAATCTATCGACCTGTCAGCAGCTTGTAACTAGTATTTCTTTTCTACTAATCAGTGTATGAATTCTACTCAATATAACAAAAGAAAAAAAAAACAAAAACGAAAAAAAAAATGAACCAAGAAATTTTATTATCAAGTATACAAATTCCACATCTTCCATGTAAAAATGTCTTGTGAACTCAATAAAGCATGACTTTTAGATGACAACCAATAACATATGCAAGAAATTGCTAAATACATACAAAATCAGATTTTCTAAAATACAAATAACTCAAAATCCATTACCACGAGAGAGGCAGTTTGATGGGTCAAAAGAAAAGTGGAACAGGCGCTGCAAGATAAAACGTTAGGAAGACATCACGGGTGTTCCAAGACTCGGGGTACAGCTTATTCATGGAGGTGCTCATCAATGATCGAGGATGATTCATCAAGCTTACTAAGATGATGAATGGCCAGTCTGAAAGCATAGTACTCCCAAAGGAACACACTACACATGGCACAACCTATAGAAGGTGTTGGATGCGATTATTCATGACGAAGATGATAGACTAAGAAAGGAGGCCCTAGGGGACCAAACGAAGAAACCTTGTCAAATGGCGAAGACTGTAGCAGGGGAGGAGAGCCGGCACAGAGGAGCATGGACAAGGGATACAGAAGGGAAGTGTAGACTAAGGAGGAACACTGCTAATAATGTGAGGCAATGAGACGAAGAAAATGCCAACGAGGACAATCGAGACGGAAAAGATTTTCTAATTATAAGAACTTCTGATGAGACCTCATGGACGATCATAGAAAAGTCAGTCCAGAGGCTTCTGAAGAGGGAGATACATACCAGAAGGTTGGATGTAGCAAGAGGCTTGCTCTACTGCAACAATAAGACAAAGATTCGTAAACTCCGAACAAAAAAATATTAGACATGATTAGGAAGATTCTATTTCAAGGAATGGCGTGACGAAATGGCAAATGATGGAGTTAAGATTGCTTGCCATAACAGTTGGGTGGGGGCAAAAGGTATATGGCCAGAGAATTGGAACGTTTAAACTTTTGATAAGATTGGAGAAATGCTTGGGGGGTTGCTAAATATCACAAGAATCACAACCTTGTCGGACTCAACGAAAATGGCCTTCCTGAAACTCAAAGGACATGATTCGGAGTTTCTTTCCAAAGAGTTCGACATCTATGATGAAGAAGGTATTCAGGACCTCTGTATGGTGGAGATTGAACGAAACTAGGGAGCAGAGATCAAGGAGCTTCGCCAACAACTTATGGATTAGTTCACCGAAAAACACCCGAAAGGCGTCATGAAGATCACAAATTGGCGGTACACTGAGCGTTACCAATCGGAGGTTAAGATATCCAACAGCGACGATGAGGACAAAAATCTCGAGGGAGATGCTAACGTCAGACGGCCAGCAACAGAACGAATGTCAGGCGGAGTAGCTGAACAAATAGTTCATTGCGCCAATGGAAGCAGCACAACGGGAACTGGCCAGTCGACGAATCGCAGAGAAGATCACATCACCCAGGAAGAAAAGCCCAAAACAATGGGTTGGGCTATAAAAGTGGATAAGGAGGACGAGACCCTTGGGCTCTTGATAGGGAAAGGAGTGGACTAGGGAATCCAAGCCCGATAGGAATAACTTAGTTTAGTGGGCCTAAGAACCGAGCACGGCCCATTTTACAAGTCACTCATAAACTAGGTGAGGAGGGGGAAAAGAAGAAAGATAAGTGCTATGGCCCAATGGGCAGACCGAGTAGGAGATAGTGGATCTGATTTGGGATCCGACTCAAAATATAAAGAAGTTGATGATCTGGATGGGTCAGAGAAAGACCCTGACACGCTGATTACGGACTCTAACTACACAAGGGCGGATACGGGACCAAGAAGCGAGACTGAATACCAGGAGGATAATGATCAACCCCAGGTACGCAATCCTAACCTTGCTCCAACCCTTTCTATCTACTCTAGCAAGCTAAAGGAACCTCAAGGCAACAGTAGCCCTTCGACATTTATGTACGATACCGACTGTCAAATTCATGAGAAGACGAACACTCCAACCCACACAGGAGGCATCTCATAAGGTGAATAGCAGATGATGACCAGATACGACAATGGAGAACAAGAAATAAACATACAGCAAACTGAGTATGAAAGGGTCCGAGACTTTCTTCTCTCGATCAACGCTCAACTGGTGGCGGTTCAATAAGGTCCAATTGTTTTATTGGGGTGCTTTAGTGATTATGAAGATCCTCAGGTAGAATATCTGCGATTGTGGCCTTGAGAGCAAGAGACACTTAATCAGGAAGACAATGTCAACAGCTAAAGCAGATTTGATTTCATTGCAGGAAACCAAGAGGGATGTTATTGGTCCAGATTTGATTGCGTGCCTCTGGAAGAGATGCTTTGTGGATTGGGCTATGCTGCCGGCCGAAGGTACGACCAGAGGCATTTTGATCATGTGGGATATGTAGAATGTGAAGGTGTTGGAATGACAAGAAGGGATAAATTCTTTGCCTATTAAAATTAAAGGAGGGGATGAGATGGAATGGTGGTTCACAGTTGCTTATAGTCCGTGCAACACAAGAGGAAAGGAGGATTGCCTGATTGAGCTTGCTACCATCTCGACCACATTCAGGTCCATGGTGTATAGGAGGTAGGGGTGGCAGTTCGTGTCGGCGGGTCATAAACGGGTCAACCCGTTTATTAATCATGTCATGATATGTCAACCCGAACACGACCCGTTTATTAATCGGGTCATGACATGTAAACCCGAACACGACACATTAAATAAACGAGTGACCTGTTTATGACCTGTTTATGACCCGTTTAGACACGTTTAATAAATTCTATAATAACTTGACTAAAAACATGGCTTTACCAAGATTTGAACCCAAGACCTTTAGGTTATCATCTTAAATTTTAACCAAATGAGCTAACAACTTATGTTGTCAGAAGAGCTACTTTCTTAATATTTATTTATACATTGTACTTATTTTTTTAAGATTTGAGAGATCAAATTATTTTTTATAATTTTTATTTGGGTGTAATAATTTTATTAAAAAATAAAATAATAATATTAAAAATTTGATATTTCAAGCTTCTCTTTAAGTATTTATACATACATTACTTTTTTCGAGAATTTTTTTAAAGATTTGAGATATCAAGTTATGTTTTATATATTTATTTATGTGTAGTATTTTTTGTCAAAAAATAAAATTAATATCAAAAATTAGGCTTTATGGTTTTAGGAGACATGATATAATATTTTAGGCTAAGACAAAAAGAGATATAATAATTTTTAAGGCAAGTTGAATAAATAAAAAAAATGTTAAAAAAATTAAGTTTAACGTTTTTAGGAGATTTTTTTAAAATATTTAAGAAATTGACTTATTTCTATATTTTAATTTGAGTATAATATTTTTTACTAAGGACAAAGTTTATTTTTAAAGGGGCATAATACTTTTTTAATTTATTATATAATTATTTTTCTTAAAAAAGAATATCTCAAATAATATATGCCTAATTTTTAAAATTATATTTTAAAAATATTAACTAAATACAAAAATTTAAAAATAATTTATTAAAATTAAATTAAAAATAATTTTAAAAATTAAAATTATTCTTAATGTATTATGTAATATTAACTTATGTATAACTTATTTATAGATTTATTTTTAATCATGCTAAACGGGTCATTTCGGGTTTATCAGGTTAACCTATTTATGACCCGTATTTAGTCGTATTTAATCGTGTTCAACCTGTTTAGATCCGAACCCATTTATATCAAACCCAAACCCGTTAACTTCGTGTCGTGTTCGGGTCGGGTTATCGTGTCGTGTCACAAATTGCCACCCCTAATAGGAGGTGACTTCACCATGGTCCAGTCTATAAGAGAGAAGAAGAATAGTCAACAAGTCACAGGGTCCATGAGGATGTTTGATGAATGCATTCAAGATATGCAACTATTCAAACCTGACCTAAAGAATATGAATTGTACATGGAGTAACGACTGAGCCACTCCAGCCATGTCCAAACCTGACAAATTCTTGTGTAATGAAGCATGAAGCGAAAAATTCAATCAACAGCGAACCTGGGGCCTACAACGGCTAACTTCGAATCATTCACCAATCATGTTAGACACTTAGCAGATTTAGTGGGGCCCTACCCGTTCTACTTCAATAATGAGTGGCTATATTAGCCCAAGGCCATCCAAATGATGAGAAAGGAATGGGACAATGACACAAGCCAGGGTTGGGAGGGCATAAATTCATGTCGAAGCTCCAAAAATTGAAGAGAAAGCTTAAACGATGGGCTATGCGACAGGTCGAGGTGGATCGAGCAAAGGAAAATGATCTTCAAAAACGTCTCACAAAAGTGAACAAACGGTTGGAGACGGAAGAAAGTCACGAACTCCTACAAGACAGAAGACAACTGGTGGAAGGCTTACAGCTTATTGAATGTAAGCATGAAAGACAGTGTTAACAAAGGGTCAAACTAAAATGGGCTAAAGAGGGAATCGTTAATTCAAAATTCTTTCACAGAATTTTGTCCCGACAATCTCGCGCCATTATATTGAAGTTGGTAGACATAGCAAGGAACCTAGTCGAATATGAACACGAAATTTAACACCTAATTTTGAAGCATTTTGTGACTTACTAGACAAGCCAAGATCAGATAAATGGAAGGTGGAAGGGCTAGACTGGCAGCAATTAAGCAAAGAGGACAGTCGGTGGCTTGAAAGAGAATTTGAGGAAGGTAAGATCAAAGAGGTTGTTTTCAGCTGTGATGGAGGAAAGGTCTCGAGACCGAATAGTTTTACCTTGGCCTTTTTTCAACATAACTAGGATATTGTTAAGAAGGATATCTTGGCTTGTTGAAGTAATTCCACCGAGATGCGATTGTCAATAGAAAGGTCAATGAGACCTACATATGTTTAATCCCAAAGAAATCTAACTCTATGAAGGTAGAAGATTTTAGACCCATCAGTTTAACTACCACTCTGTACAAAATCATTGTCAAAACTCTGGCAAATCGGCTCCGCACTGTTATACATAAAACATGAGTGAATATCAGCTGGCATTTGTCAAGAATAGACAAATAACTAACGCAATTATGATTGCTAATGAAGCCGTGGAAGAGCATCGGGTTACTGGGAAACAAGGCTTCTTGTTAAAAGTAGACTTAGCAAAAGCCTATGACTCAGTTAGGTGGAGTTCTCTCGATTTTGTGTTGCAGGGAAAAAGATTTGGAGAACAATGGAGAAAGTGGATTCAGGCATGCCTGCGGACGATGAATTACCCCATATTTATAAATGGAAGATCCGAGGGGTAAATTCAATGGGTATAGAGGGCTAAGATAAGGGGACCCTTTATCCCCTTTCCTGTTTACCATAATTGTTGATACATTCACAAGAGTGATTAAAAAAATAGTCCAAGCAGGCAAATTGAAAGGATTATACATAGGCAAGGAGTGTCTTCAACTTACTCACCTTCTTTTCACTAATTATTGCCTCATTTTCATGCAAAATAAAAAGCAAGAAAGTGAAACAGTGCAAAATATGCCTCAAGCCTTTAGCTTCTTAACAGGAATGAGGATAAATGGTGCGAAAAGTCAATTGCTAGGTCTTAATATGAATGATGAAATGGTGGAAGTCACAGTTGCATCCTTATGTGTTTCCCCAGGCAAGTGGCCTATTAATTATCTAGGACATCCCTTAGGAGGCAATCCCTACAAAATTGGGTTTTGGGACCCAATGATGCACACTATCAAATGGCGAATAGCAAGTTGGAAGAGGAGTTATTTATCTAGGGGAGCTAGATTGCTGTTTTTGAGAACTGTTCTGGAAGCTCTGCCAACTTACTTCCTGTCGGTGTTCCACATGCCAAGAAGAGTTGCTAACATTGAGAAGCTGATGAGAGACTTTCTGTGAAAGAATGAAGACTCAGAGAAAGGACAGAATATGGTGAGGTGGGCGCAGGAGCAACGAAGATATAAGAAAGGGAGGGCTAGGAGTTAGAGGCATGATCAAGCGAAATATTGCATTGAGGGAAAAGTTGTTGTGGAGGATGAAGGAGAACCAAGAAGTATTATGGGCTTGAATAGTGCGCAGCATTCATGGGACGAAAGCTTTTAGGAGAGAAGTTGCTTTAAACAAGAAAAGCAATCATCAGTCTCCTGGAAGGACACATTCAGGATTTATGAAAAACTCAGGCCCTACATTATATGGAAAATTGGAAAGGGACATCACGTAAGGTTCTGGACAGATACTTGGTGTGGTAAGGACACTCTTCAAGTAAGGTTTCCAAACATGTATAAACTATCCCAGAAGAAAGAGGTCACAGTCTCAAAATTTAGAAGTTGCAGTTTGGCGAAGGGGCAAATGCAATGGGAATAGAACTTACATCCAATAAAGTCAGTGACAATCATGTGGATGAGCTCCGCGAGTTGCTAAACACCCTCAATAGCTTCCATTAGAATAATAACAGTGAACAAGACAAACCCATATGGAATGAGGATCCGAACAGAAAGTTTACAGTACAGTCTTTTATGACTTTGTTATCAACTTAGATAAGTGGACAATCACACATACCTATGGATTTCATTTGGAAAAAAAAGGTTCCAATGAAGGCCAAGATCCTAATGTGGCTCATCAGCTTGAATAAGTTAAAGATTGCAGAGAATATACAGAAAAGACTCCCTCACTATAGGTTGAACCCATCCATTTGTCTTATTTGCAGGAAATACGAGAAGACAACCCATCATCTACTAGTCGAATGCGACATGGTGAAAGCTCTTTGGCGACAATGGATGCAAATACATACCAGCTTCATTCCCCTTGCTACTAATACTCTTTTCAACCTCCCGAAAAGGGGTATACCTCCACAACTCAAGCCATACTGGAAGTTGGTATTGGCAGCTATATGGTACACTACATGGGAAGAACGAAACACCAAAATTTTCTTGGAGAAACAAATATTAAAGAGGAATGTTTGGGAACGATCCAATGTTTTGTCTGCCACACGAATTTTCAACAACAAATTAGGCTTAAGCTACTCTTTTGGAGAATGGCTATGTATGGGGGGTAGTATTTTACAATTTTTATTGTTTAGTTTTGTACTAACAGCACAGATATCTCATCTGGCTGGATTATTCTCCTTTTTACTAATATATCATTTTTGTTTCATATATATATATATATATATCCACTACACAAATTCAAAAACCAGCACCAACAACTATGTAGAACAATTTTTTGACAACTAAACTCCTTGTTCATGAATCCTCTTCCTGAAAGTCACTTGTTAGTAAATGCAAAGTTGCAAACATTTTGAATCGTGACCATGCACTACACCATAGTTGCCAAACCTTCCTACAATTTTCTTTATACTTATATTTCACATCCCTTCACCTTTCTCTACCTTCAGAATTGCTCTTGCCACAGGCTCATATTGGAAGAGAGCCACAGGGCTCGTCTTTCAGTCTTTAATTCCATAACTTTCAAGTATTCAACAACACACTTTGGAGCATTTAGAGTGACAAGCAATAAGAGAAACAGGGAGAACCTCCCTACAAACCGGGCCAATACGAAGCCCCCCTCCTGATACAATATTAATTCCCCGTTTATTAAGCTTTGAAATATAATACATTTTCATATACCAAAAGGAGCAAGTTACACTTACTTAGCTAAAAGGCTTCTCATATATGTATGCTAGCAGACAGAAGACAATTTTCTGAAGGACTTTGTATAGCCAATTTTGATGTTCAAATGGATGATATTCAAGAGAATTCCATTCAAGAGAAGCAAGGATATGCCAGAAATTTGCAAGTATTATCCGCATTGATGAATCAATTATGTGCTTTAATGCATCCAAACAAATGATAACCAACAAACATCTTTTGTTTATAATGTTATCCCAATCAAATAATCAAAATTCTGCAAGCTAGACCATTTCCTGTATGGATAGCGACCAGTTTGGTTAACACAAAACAACAGCAACGAAGAAATTGTACAAGTTTGACCTTGAACTTGTAGCTGCCACTTACTCCAAAACCGGCAACATCATGCAGTCAACAATATGCCAATGCCATGTGAGGTGTAAAATGTAATAAAAGAAAATGACAGAATGTCTAATTGTGCTAATTATTGTTTCAGTCATCCCAATCAGTAGCAGGATATACACATTGAAAGTTAGGAATTACCAATTATAATTTCTTGGCCAAATCTTCTAGGCAGCCTCAGTCCAGGGTCAATGCTATTGGGTTTATTAGTTGCAGCAATTACATGCATTCCATCAATACATCCATCAATGTCAACAAAGTACCAACAATTCTCTGAGATAGATCTTCGCCTCCATTTTTACGGGCTGGTGCAATAGCATCCAACTCATCGATGAACACCTACAAGAATGTGATCTTTTAGTCAAAGTGCACATGAAGACTAAACAAAAAATAGACATTCACAAACTTCCTAGAAAAGCCAAATGAAGTAAGGAACACTTAAGGAAGGTGAGCTTCAAAGCTGAAAGAAACCAATATCTAAAGTACTGAAAAAGGTAGTTCTTTTCTCCTTCAACTGATTAGTCTGATTAAACACTAGATATCAATAACAGAAACACACACAGAGGTTGAGATAGGAGTCTATTGCTCAATGGAGGGGCTTTGGAAGTTTTATTTTGTGTCTGTTTGCATTTCTTTACCCTTCTGCATTAATTTTCTGAATAAAATTTCTTTCTTTCTACTCAAGAGAGAGAGAAAGGTCTAATGTTTATTAAAGCTAGAGAAGGAAAGTTAGTGTCAGAGCCTAACAAAATGCTTAAGTCACCTATAGTCTCAAGTAATTCAATATTCCCTGTTTTTTTCCATAAAATATCTTCTCAATGAAGCTGATATTGTCCATGGTAGTCAGCTACTTACTTTGTACGTCTCCCATAAGTTGGAACAAAATCTTACCCACTCCCTTTTAGTTTCCAATTTGTAACCAAATGCCTCTTGCATTCCAAAGTATATGTGATAAGGTACACCTAGAGACAAGCCACTAAATACAAAGAATAATGCCACACACCTTGTCAGATATCAATATTCCTAGAGCATAATCGTGTTTGTCACTAATGCTATGACCCCACAACTGAACACAATCAGAAAGTAGACAAGCCCATGTTTGGGAAAACCCATTTATTATGGACAGCATACCATCAGGACCTGTCACATCAATTAAGTCACAAGTTAGATTCCTATGCACAGTACCTATATAATGGTGACGAAGAAGAACAGTCAGGAAGGATTTGTTTAGAACTAGCAGACTTCATGTGTTCCAAGTCTTTAGAAGCAAGAAAACTCAATGATTGATCTAAATTGTTGAAGATACAGTTGTAGGTTTCCTGTGTTATACAATCTTATCAAAAGGTTAAAAATAAAGATGAAAATTCCATAGATATAAAATCTTTGATTTCAGTACATTTGCTCTGGCTTTGTAAGGGCTTATCCCAAAGAAGCCACATGTTCTATGGTAAAGTTCTAGTTTGTCAAATAAAGACAGGGCTTATCCCAATACTTTGTCAAGGCAAAGGCAATGAATCATGAAAACAGTGGAAGTAATAGAACAGCACATGATACACATTTTTCTCTTCTCCCTGTCAAGAAATCTTGAGAAGGCTAAATATAGCCTTAATCCTGAAAGGACATAGGATAATCAGATCTCAGAAGGCAGTTGAATAAGCTATAGTTTTCCTTTCTAAACATCTTATTCTTATGAAAATACTCTATGTCAACCAACATATTGCTATTCCTTCAAATGAAAGGGTGTTACCAGACCATGAGGCTCCCTCCATTCCAATGTCTCCAAAAGGGGAAGTGTACAAAATCTTTAAATCCACACTTCATGTTGTTTGGTTGAAATTACCAAGGCAGTGAGCTAATTGTTGACTATTTAATGCCTTGAGAGCTTCTTGATTCCTAGCTTTATGGCGTTATTTTACTCATTAAATGCACACTTGTTTGTACGTTTATGATTACGTGCTAATCCACATCCATTCCTTTTTCATTCTTGTCATGGCCCCGTCAAATTGTTTCTGATTTCTTACCAAGTTTTGACAAGGACTAGGAGTAGGAGCTGGGAAGAAAGGGATTCTACTAGATATTTGAAGAAATTGCTGTGAAGACCAAGACTTGAACATATAGGTTAAGGTTGCTTTACTATTACCTGGAGGTCATGGATTTGAGTGCATAAGTGGTACTAAAGGTTTCTTTTCAAAAAAAAAAAAAAAAAAAAAAAAAAAAAAAAAAAAAAAAAAAAAAAAAAAAAGTGGTACTAAAGGTTGACATAGAGGCTATTTGCAAATTGTTTAGAAGATTACAATACGATGTGTTATATATGAACCTCAAGGCTCTGGTTTACAATTATCAAAAATGTCATTTATACATTCATCAAAAATACTTATAACTGAAATCCTCAAACTTGAACCATGACCTTGAGCCAAAGATAAAGTTTTTTTTTCCATTTCTTTCCTTCTTAATTATTCTTTTTTCTACAGGTTTTCTTGGTTCTTCTAGGACTTGGTCGCTTATCAGTTATGTATTCAGCAAAAATTGATGTACATCTTTTCTTTAAACACAGAGACTACACACAAACATAGTACAAAATGTTTTAACTCATTGAAGTAATATCACTTGGCATTGTTAAACTAAATGCAATATTATAATCATCAGAAACTTCAATGTGGGTGGATAGATGTGATTGACATGAATTTGAATGAATGATTTGTAAGTCTAATTACATCAGGAACCATGCCGAAGTCTGAATAAAGGCTTTCTAGAAAACATAGACCTAGATTGGGGTAGTCATAGATAAACATGTCAACTTAATATCCAACATAAAATTTGCATATTGGAGTAAAGACAATATGTAAAAATACTCAAATCTCTGCAGTAAATTATTTTAGAACTAATAAAGACAGTAGTCCCTCTACTTCACGGCATGGAATGAAAATTCATCGAATTTTGCCGAAATTCAACGAAAATAATTTGAATTTTCTGGTTATCAAACCAGAGTTTAGTTATAAAAAAAAATTACAAACATTCAACAATAACTTCAAAGACTTCAGTGAAATTCGACAAAACTTCAAGCATTTCAACAAAACTTCAAAGATTTCAACAAAATTCGTAAAAAAATTGAAGATTTTGATGAAATTCGTGGTACACAAGTAAATAATATATAGTTCTTAACATGTACAATAAACACTAAATCTTGTTAATGTTAAAAGACATATTTGAAACCATTATATTTATACTTTTATATTTAAAATATATTAATTTATATTTGTTTTTATCATTTCTAATAGAATTTATGCATATTTTTGCATTTACGAAGAATTTTTTGAACTTCTCTAAGTCGACAATTTTTCACAAAACTTCTCTCGAATTTCTCGAACTTTTAGAATTAATTCTAATTTTTGAAGGTCGAAGTTTGAGACGAAGTCAAATTTTCGTTCCTTGCTTCACGAACCAAGAAAGGCACGCAGCAACTACAAGGAAGGATAATATCAACCTAGCAGTTGGGACTTCCAAAAGGAGAGGAACAAATGATACGTCAAAACAGACATAATGACATAAATCAAGATGTTCTTATAATTAATATATATCAATAGTTTCTGTTTCAAAAAAAAAAAAAAGATGCTCAAGAACAGGAATACAAGCGAGTAAGGGGTTTCTTGCTCTCCATCAACACTCAGTTGATAATAGTGCTATAATCTTGGCTTGGTCATTTTAAGGTGCTTTAGTTCTTATGAAGATTCTAAGTAGGAATATTTGCAGATGTAGTTCTACGAGCAGCAAAGGCTGACCAAAAAAATGATACGACGGCAAAGGCGGATTTGATAGCCATCCAAGAAACAAAAGAATCAAAATCGATCGAGAGATTGTTGTAGCTATATCGAAAAAAAGATTTGTGGATTGGGCAGCGCTTCCCGCAAAAGGCATGGCAAGGGGGATCCTCATCATGTGGGATGTGAGGAATATTGTAGTCCAAGAAAGTTGGGAAGGGATGCATTCGTCGACAATCAAAATCAGTGGAGGCGATGCACCCAACTGGTAGTTCACAGTGATCTATGGCCCTTGCAAGGTCGAGAGGACTTTCTGATTGAGATGGCAGCTGTGTCAGCCATCATTCAAGGCCCTTGGTGCGTGAGAGAAGACTTCAACATGGTCAGACACATGGGAGAGAAGAAGCAACGTAGCAGAACAAATGCGATTATGAGAAAGTTTGATGACTGGGTTCACGACATGAGTTTTCAAGAATTGAAACTTAAGAATTTAAAGTTTACTTGGAGTAATGGCAGGGAGAGCACAACAATGTCCAAGTTGGACCAACTCTGGCACAATGCAGATTGGGGAGAAAAATTCAAACAACAAAGAGTCTAGGGCTTATAACGCATCACATCGTATCACTGGCCAATCATCCTAGACATATCGTTCACAAAATATGGGCCCACCCCTTTTCAATTTGAGAATGTCTAGCTACAACAACCAAACTTTAAAAAAAGGGTGCCACAAGAATGGAAAGTTGATCAAAGCAGATGGTGGGCGGGGTAGGAGGTAATGATGAAGATGAAGAATCTAAAAAGAAAATTACGAATAATACTTTAAGGCAAACCATAAAATAATTATTTAGAAGTCCTTAAAGAATATATTTATGGATAATATATTAAAACGAATAATATATTGTTTATTTTAATAACTTGATTTTTATTATTTTAAAGTTTAAACTAATTTTTGTGCTAGTCTAAAACTGAAAATGTTTGATGTAAGTTTCGAACTAGCAACCAAACTAGACGCCAACCAAGAGCATCATACCAAATACAAGACATATCCTTGTCACACCTTCTATTACGCTCCAACCAAATGGACCACATTGATGCAATCCCAACCAAGCTCAAGATCCCTTTTTCTTTTGTAGATATACCTTGGGGACATAGCCAAAGAATCCTTGCTAGCTTCTCACAAGTTCTACTGAAAAAAGGACATGAAAAATAAACAAATGATTAAACACTCATTGTCCTATAAACACAACCAACAACAATGGGGTGATAAACAAATAAAAGGTAGTCTCTCCTAGATAATATCAAAATACAAATCATTCTATATGCATCCAGTCATCCCAATACATTACCTTTGAGGGTACTTCAGCATGCCATGCAGGATAAGCCATAGGAAAATTGGGAAGCAACGGGTTATCAACTAAATGTTAGGAAGAATTTACATGTGAAATGAACTAAAGAATGAAGAGACCAAGTATAACAATTAGGAGAAGATGACAAAGATTGTTCAAGCCAAACAATAATGGATTCTGCCTCATCTTGTTCACAATGATTAAGGGCTCCATAGTGGTTGAGGTACCACAAAGAATATTTTAAGGTATAGGACATGGAGAATACTTAAAAGAATGAATTGGAGCGTTTTGTAAATAAGAAAGATGAAAAAAAAAAAAAAAAGATCAAAAAAGATGGAATGACATTGGTTTATGAAAAAGAATGTGAATTGCAGAATGTTCAAAGATCAAAGGGACACGATGAACGGGAACGGGAGGAGGAATGGAGGACGATCAATAAACTACGACTAATACCGGATCAACGAAAGCGCAACAGAGAGATCAACATGCAAGGAAGGAGATGCACAATGGAGCACACGAACGCACAGATGCGACACACGGATAAGCACAACAGTGTAATAGGATGAGTAACGAATACCATACGTGAAGAAAGCAACATGGAAGAATATATTGTTCCCAAAAACGACAACAAAGGAGGAAGACAATTGGACACTGGTTCAACGGAAGCGAAGAGGAAAAGGATATCCATCAAAGCACCGACCTGCAAAGCCAATAAACAGTTACCAAAAAAAGCAATCAACTATTCCCCAAGCTGGTCAATAGAGTAAATACAAGGAGGTGAAAACGACAAATGGGGAATGGGAGTACGTATCATTCTCAACAAGATATAATTTTTTTTCGATATGCCACACCAAAGACTCCAAAGAAATAATATTACAGGAACTCACGCAAAGTTGTCATTACCATATAGTCGTGACAGAGGAGGTGTTGAACTAGGTGAAAGGTAAACTTGCGAAGGCCCTGAACGGAGGTGAAACTAAGCTAGAAAAAAGGTGTCTTCAGGAGCTTTGGATATAGTCTAACTATGGACGTACTGGTGAATGAAAGAAGACGATTCATCAAGTTGAATAAGATGATCCAAGGCCAACACTAAAGCCTGGTCATCTCGGAGGAGCAGACAATCGAAGCTTGGAGGAACCTCTGGAAAGCGCTTGACATAGTCGTTAAAGAAGTGGCGGATCGACAAACAAAGGAGGTGAACAACGACCGAGTGCAAGCACAACGAAAGAAAGGAGAGGAGAATTTGATGATGCATGAAGAAAGGGAGAGCAGATATGACCTTGGTGTCGTGACCAGGATTGGGGGGAGACGGCTTAGGAGGAACTTCGGTGTCGGAACTGGGGGACAAGCAAAGGAACAAGAAGGAAGTCGGAACAATATTCCATTTACTTTGACGAGATTCCATATTATCAGAACGACCGACGAAACGCCATGGAAAGTCATAGAGCGATCCATTACGCAACTGCTGAAGAAAGAGATACACATCCGATGGATGGATGTGGCCACAGGAATGATTTACTGTCATGACGATGCGGATATAAAAATCTTACAAGCGGAGAAATACCAGACGCTTCTTGATGGTTTCTATATAGATGAATGATCCGAGGAGACTATTGCTCTAGGAGCAAAAGTTGCCTTCAGAAATAGCTGGACGGGGTTGAAAGTATAATGCCAGTGAACTAGAACATCTATACGTTAGGAAAGATTGGTGAGGCGCGGTGGCCTGCTAGATATTGCAAAAATCACTAGCTCTAACTTGTCAATGGAGATGGCTTTTCTCCGGCTATGAGGACATGATTCAGGATTTTTGCCAAAAGAATTCGATATCTATGATGATCAAGGTGTTCAGGAATTGTGTCTAGTTGAAGTTGAAAGGAATTGGGGGATGGAAATCAAAGAGCCCCAGCTTCAATTGTTGGAGAAGTTTACAGGAAACCACCAAGGACGACTGACAAACGTTGGCCGATGGCGATACTGTGATCGACGCAGTGAGGAAGTTGAGATTGAAAGCAATGATGATGAGGCCGTAGAATCCGAGGTGGAGGATCAGATGGGAGTGCAGGAAATTAATTCAAGCGACGTTGCAGGGGCCTCGATCAAAAGAAGCCATTATGAGGGTCCAACGGCTAATGAACGAACGACGAATCACCAAGGAGGTCAAGTCACAATTAATGAAGGAGCTTATTGCCCCGTAAGCAGGGAAGGGGTAAATATCTTCAAAGATGGGGGAAAAACAGTAGGAGGGTTGGGTCGTGAGGACTGGATCCACATTCCAAATCGGCCAAATAGGGCGGGGCCCAGCTTGTGCGAACTAAATCGAGTGGTAAGTTTGATGCACCTACCGATGAAGTCGTTGCGGATAAGCCGAACAAAGACGGACGTAAATAAGTGGGCTTAGACCCACAGATGACTATGGATAGACCAAAATTTCAAGTCTATCAATGGGCCAAAGCTGGACAAGAACAGGATAAATTTGGGGTCTTGGCCCAGTGGGAAGCCCAGACTTGGGAGTTTGAGTCAGACTCAATATGGATTCTGATTACCAGGATTACCTAAAAATGAGCAAGTCGGAGTGCATTCCAGATACCACTCACACTAGTATAGAGAGAGGATCGATGCATGGGATGGCACAGGGCCTACATTACGACCAAGCTAAGGTTCGTACTCTTCACTAAGACTATTCTCCCTCTATTTCTTTAGCCAACTCTGTGGCATATGTCTCGAGCTATATTCCAGCAACGAATAGAGAACGTCGGGGAAAGCAACACAACAAAGTGAGGCAAATCCAATCCACACAAATGACCTTGTGGAGGGGAGTAGGCGATGATTGGGGGTCACAATCACAATGCATTGATGAAGGCTGATTAGGAAGCAAAATATGAAAGAGTCAAAGACTTCCTTATAACCATCAACGCACAACTAATTGATGTTCAGTAGTTAGTTCGCAAGGAGAAATGGATGTCATAGCTTCCATGAAGATTCTCAGTTGGAATATTTGGGGATGCGGCTCCAAAGAGAAAAGGCAGGCCATTAGAAGAACTCTAGGTGCAGCTCAAGTGGATTTGATAACTCTTCAGGAGACCAAAAAGGTTGTGGTCGATCTAAATTTGGTAGCTGAGTTGTGGTAGAAGAGATTTGTTGATTGGGTGGCGCTTCCGGCTACGGGCACAGTAAGGGGGGATAGTTATCACGTGGGACACTCGAAACATGACAGTAGAGAAGAAATGGGAAGGATCTTATTCTCCTACTATTGAGATCACTACTACGGATTAAAAGGTATGGTGGTACACAACGGTACATGGACCGTGTGACGATAAGGGTCAAGAGGATTGCCTTGTTGAGATCACAGTTGTTTCTTCTTCTATCCAAGGTCCATGGTGTGTCGGAGGCGACTTCAACATGATTAGAAATATGTGCGAGAAGAAAAATAGTAGATTCACTAAGAGTATTATGAAGAAAATTGATGATTGGATTAAGGATATGCAGTTGTACGAGCCAAAGCTCAGAAATCTGTCCTATACTTGAAGCAATGGCCGAATCTCACCAACAATGTCCAAGCTGAATAGATTCCTTTTTAATGATAAATGGATAGACAGATTTAGTCACTAGAGAGTCTGGGGGTTGCAAAGGATCATTTTGGATCATTGTCCAATCATGCTAAATACAAAGGAGACCAAATGGGGCCCAGCACCTTTTCGGTTTGAGAATGCCTAGCTTAAGCAACTAGATGTCAAGGAACTATTGCAAGGGGAATGGGAGACGAATACAGTAGGGGCTGGGCAGGTTATAAAACAATGTTGAAACTCCAAAATATGAAAAGAAAGCTTAAACAATGGAGGATTAGCCAAGGAGTAGGGGAACGAACCATGCAAAAGGAACTACTGGACATATTAGTAATTCTAGACAGAAGATTGGAGACAGCAGAGGACCCATCTCTGTGGGGAGGAATGAAGGCAGTTGATTGGGGAAATTCAGGTTCTGGATCGTAAACACGAGCAAAGATGTCGACAATAGGCAAAAATGAAGTGGACCAAAGAAGAAGACGTCAACACCAAATTCTTCCACAGAGTGTTGTCTCTAAGAAAATCTAGAGCTACCATCACAAAATCAGAAGATCAAGAAGGGAATTTGGTAAAAGAAATGAAGGGTATCCAGAACATGATTACGAATTATTTTGCCAATCTGTTTCAAGAGAACTCTTGTCGGAAATGGGAAGTAGAAGGTCTTTAGCGAAATCAAATATCAAAGGAGGACAGGAGTTGGTTGGGGCGTGACTTTACAAAAGATGAAATAAAAGAAACAGTTTTCAGCTATGACGATACCAATGCTCCAGGCCCAGACGAGTTTACCATGGCATTTTTTCAACATGAATTGGACACAGTCAAACATGACATTTTTGCCTTCTTGAAGGAGTTCTACAGTGATGCAGTGGTCAACAAGAGGGTGAATCAGACATACATATGTCTCATTCCAAAGAAAAATAACTCTATGAGGGTGAAAGATTTCAAGCCTATCAGTTTAATAACAAGTCTATATAAGATCATAGCCTCTAGCAAACAAGTTGAGGGTGGTTCTGTCCAAGATAATAAGTGAGCATCAACTTGCTTTCATCAAGGATAGGCAAATAACATATGCAATTCTGATAGCCAATGAGGTGGTAGAAGACTATTGCGTCAATGGCTAATAGGGACTGCTACTGAAAGTGGACTTTACTAAGGCCTCCGACTCGGTAAGGTGGAGTTTTTTGAATTTTGTACTTCAAAAACAAGGCTTTGGGGATAGATGGCGTAGATGGATGCAAGGATGTTTTAAAACAGCGAATTACTCAATTCTCATTAACGAAAGACTGTGGGAAAAAATTAATGGGCGTAGAGGGCTTCAACAGGGGGAACTGTTGTTCCCGTTCTTGTATACCATTGTTGTTGATACTCTTACACACATTATTGAGAAAACTAGTCAGGAAGAGAAGCTGCAAGGTATGCGGATCGGTAAAGACAACATCTAGCTAACCCATCTTCTTTTCACTAACGATTGTCTAATTTTTATGCAAAAAAAATGAGACAGATCTAAAGACCATTATGGACTCTGCAAACCTTCGGTTTTCTAATGGGGTTGAAAGTAAATTGTGCCAAAAGCCAACTACTGGGAGTCAATACATGTCAAGAGGAAGTGACTACAATGGCCGAGGAAATTAAAGTAGCTCCGATTCATATATTATTCTGGAATTTTTAAATTATCAAAATTACTGATTAATCATTTTTCATCAAAATCTTCCAATTATACATCATTTCCATTTTTTATACAATTATTTTCTCCCAAAATTGAGTAATCCACCAAAAATCATATTTTTCTCTCAAAAATTCATTAATTACTCTACAAATTTCATAATTATTCTGAAAATTCAATAATCAATCGCAAAAATCATTTATCTCCAGAAATTACATTTTCCTTATAATTTCATGTATTTTCTCCTCAAAATTATATTTTTTTCTCCATTATTCTAATTTTCTTCAATAAATAATTTAAATTTAAAAAAATTAAAAAATTCATGTATTTTTATTAAAAATTCTAAAAAAATACATGAATCGGACCCAATAATTTGTGTATCAAATCATGGGTCGTCACAGCCTCCCCTCCTTATAAGAAATTTCGTCCTCGAAATTTACAATGACACAGATAATACAAATCAAAGAACAACACCCATCAACTCAGGGTAGTGGCAGATCATGAAATCCTCAGTCTCCCACGTATCATGCTCAGCACAATGGAACTGTCAACACACTCGTTCCAACGGTATCTCTTTGTTGCGCAACCTCTTCATAGCTCGATCTATGATGGCCACAGGCAGCTCATCATATGTAAAATCCCTCTCACAACTCAATATACCCCCAATTGATAATGTGCGAGGGATCGGGATGATATTTCCTCAGCATAGAAACATGGAATACATCATGCACATCCAATAACTGGGGCGATAATGCTAGCCGATAAGCCACGGGGTCAATCTTCTCGAGGATCTCAAAAGGCCCAATATATCTCGGTGCGAGCTTCCCTGAAATCCTAAAGCGTGTCTACCCCTTGCGAGGCAAAATGCGGAGGAGGACATGGTCGCCAACCTCAAACTCCAGGACCCTTCTTCGATTATCTACATAACTCTTCTGTCGGTCCTAAGCGGCCTTCATGTTCTATCTAATCCTCTATATCTTCTCATTCTGTTCTTATATGAAGGCAGGGCCTAAAACTGCTTTGTCACCTGTCTCGGCCCAACAAGTGGGAGACCAGCATGGTCAACCATACAACGCCTCAAATTGTGTGATGCCAATGCTCGACTGGTAGTTGTTGTTATAAGCAAATTCGCACAAGGCTAAGTGATCCTCCTAACTACCACCAAAATCCAAAATACCAGATCGCGGCATATTCTCAAGGATCTGGATCATACGCTCAAACTGGCCATCAATCTATGGACGTAATGCTGCACTAAGGTTCACCATTGTCCCCAACTGAGTCTGCAATGCCTGCCAAAATCGGGACGTGAACCTTGCGTCTCTGTCAGACACAATGGATAGGGAATCCCATGGAGCCTCATAATCTCCATAATATAGAGTCGGCTCAATCGCTCCACTGAATCCTTGCTATGCATAAGAAGAAAGTGGGCAGATTTCGTCAAACGGTCCACAATTATCCAAATAGCATCATGTCTCCGCTATGTACGGGGTAGTCCCGTCACGAAGTCCATAGTAACGTATTCCCACTTCTACTTCGGTATAGATAAGGGCTGTAAAGATCCACTGGGTCTCTGGTGCTCAGTCGTAACCTGCTAGCACGTATCACATCTATGAATGAAGACTGATATGTCCAGTTTCATCTCGAGCCACCAATATGTTCGTTTAGCATCTTGGTACATCTTATTGGCGCCCGGATGAACAGCATATCTCAATCGATGTAGCTCCTCGAGCACACTGCGTCTCAGGCTAGCATCGTTTAATACCCATAGTCTTCCCCTGAACCTTAGTGCACCCTGTGAATCGAGTAACCACTCTCCTCGAGAGGCGTCATCTGCCCAAGCCCTGAACATATCATAGTTCGCATCACGAGGCTGTCCATTCTCCTAAATCTGGACTGATTGGGCTGAAATCTGTACACTGACTCTAGCCTCAGTAGATGACTCATGGATACTCATGATCAAAGCAAAATCAAGCATCATCCACTCATGGGACATATGTCTCGCCATGTATGCAATCTCCACCCGTTTCCTACTTAAAGCATCAGCCACTACATTAGCTTTCCCCAGGTGGTACTCAATAGTGAAATCATAGTCCTTCAACAGCTCCATCCATCGTCTCTGTCTCATGTTCAGATCCTTCTGTGAGAACAAATAATTGAGGCTCTTATGATCCAAATAGAACGTGAAACGCTTGCCATAGAGGTAATGCCGCCAAATCTTAAGTGCGAATACTACCGCTGCCAACTCTAAAACATATACAGGGTAGTTCCTCCCATGATCCTTTAACTGTTGAGAGGCAAAAGCAACTACCCTGTCATCCTGCATCAATACACAGCCCAAGCCTATCTGTGTTGAATTAGTGTATATGGTCAGCTCTCGGCCGGGCTCTGGCAACACTAGTACAGGAACTAATGTCAATCTCTACTTAAGCACAAGAAAGGCCTCCTCGCACCTATTAATCCATACAAAATGAGCATCCTTCTTGGTTAGCTTCATCATCGGAACTACAATCCTCGAGAAGTTCTGGACGAATCGACGATAATAGCCTGCTAAACCTTAGAAGCTACGAATCTCAATCACTGTGGTAGGACTCCGCCAACTTATAACCACCTCGACCTTAGCGAGGTCTACAGAAATACCCTCAGCTCTAACCACATGACCCAAAAATCAAACCTCCGATAACCAAAACTCGCACTTGCTGAACTTTGCACATAACCTATTTATCCCCCAAAGGCTGCAGTGCGATCCTCAAGTGCTCGACATGCTTCCGTGAGAGATCAAGATGTCATCAATGAAGATAATCACAAAAGTGTCGAGGTATGGCCAGAACACCCTCTGCATGAGGTTCATAAACATGGTTGGGGCGTTTGTCACGTCAAACGGCATGACTAAGAACTCATAATGCCCATATCGTGTGCGAAACACTGTCTTCTACACATCCTCTTTCCTAACTCTCAGCTGATGGTACCCAAATCTCAGATCAATCTTCGAAAACACCTTGGTACCTCTAAACTGATCAAACAAGTCATCTATAGGTGGAAGAGGATGCTTGTTCTTGATCGTCACCTTCTTCAACTGTCAGTAGTCAATATATAGGCGGAGGCTCCCATTTTTCTTCACAAATAATACCACAGCGCCTCAAGGTGACAGACTGGGGAGAAATAAAGCCATTATCAACAACTCCTATAGCTAGATCTTCAACTCCTATAGCTCCTTAGGTGCCATGCAGTAAGGAGGAATTGATACAGGTCATGTCCCTGGAATGACCGCGATGATAAAGTCGATATCCCGCTTAGGGAGCAAGCTGGGAAGATCCTCAGGGAACACATCAAGGAAATCTCTAGCAATAGGAATCTCATCAATAGACGACCGTGCAGGTGCCTTATCTATGGTCGTCAAACCAACTAGAGTATCAATCTCATGTTGCATCACCAATCGACCCTGAGTACTCTTCCTATCAGAAACTCTACCCTGGAAGACAATAGTGAGTTGGCTTGGAATCTGAAACACAACCCTCTTGACGAAGCAGTCAACATATGTGTGGTATGCAACCAGCTAGTCCAAACCAAGTATGGCATCAAACTCGAGAAACTCCAACACTCAAAGGTCTATTATGGTCTCAAAATCCCCTAGCCTAAGTACACATCTCTCACAAATCATGTTGGGGTAGATGCGTTCCTCAGCAGCAGTGCTCAACATCAACCAAGTGGGAGCCCTAACCGGTCGAAGTCCTAATCTATCCACAGCACATCCGAAAATAAAGGACAAAGTAGAACCAGCATCAATCAGGACATAAATAGATGAATCACAAAGCGAGACGATACCTTCCACCAAGGTCCTCGTCAAGTCAGTCTTCGGCTAGGTGATGGCATGTGCTTTATCTCTGATAAGTGGGGCGGAAGAGCTGGGAGCCACTATAAGAGTTGGACACTCAGCCCTCTTGTGTCCAACCTATCCACACTGATAGCATGTAAATGGTGGCCTCTGTCCTCCTTGATAGCTCTAACTCTATCCATGGCCTCTGCCTCGAGCCCCAAAAAACGTGTTTAGCTGCTCTACTAGTGGATGTGCCTACACAGGAGTGGCTGCAAGTGCCACCGCCTAGGTGGCGGTCTGGCTAAGAGTGCCGCTCGACTATCCCTCGGAGCACTTCCTCTTCCTATGTCTCTAAAAATAACCACAACCTCAATGACTCCTAGGCCGACCTCTATATGATGGTTGAGTTTGTGATACGGCCTGCTGCTGGGGCTATGGCTGAGGGGTACTATAGATACTACTGAAGTCTCAGGGCGCTCATCTAAACCATCCATCTCATACCGTCGGGCCTCCCTCTGGATCTCCTCTAAGGTTCGGGCCCTAGATGTGGAAGTCGTCTGCCTGATGGCGACCCTCAGCCCTCGTCGATAGAATTCAGCCCTCTCTCTCTGCTCAGCAATCAGTCCAGGTGCGTAGGCCTCTAATTGTAGGAACCGATGTGTATACTCTCTCACAATCATGGTTCCTGGGTGCAGGCTCAAAAACTTACGTTCCTACTTAGTCTCAAGAACATAAGCATTAAGAAATAGCTTCATAAACCTGGCCCAAGAAGTGATTGGACCCTCAATGCTCCTCGTAGAGCGCCACCATCTAGCAGCCTCACTCTCTAACATATGGGCTGAAAACAAAACCTAATCTGCCTCCGATAACCTTAGGGTCTCGACGTTTTTCTCCATGTTTAATAACCAATCCTCTGTCGCCTCTCGACTAATGCTACCTCTAAACCTCTCAAGACGCAAATCCATAAAATTCTTGAGGAGCTAGGCATGAGCTCCCTCATCTCCCTATCTATTCTAGGCTGGGGCTACTAGTGCTACTACCGGCCCAACTAGTGGCTCAGCAACTGGTGGCACAGGTGGAGCAGGCTGCGCTATTGGCTCGACTATCTATCTATCGGCCTCCAATCAATCTAGTCTCTCCATCAATAAGGTCGTCTGGGCCTGAACGACCTCATTAAAGGCCCTAATCACAACCTTGAGCCTCTGCATGGGGTCTAACTTGGGCTGAATCAAAGGGGGGTTTTGTTGCATGCATGGGCTACCTTGCATGGCAAATGGGTTGCCACATGACCATCCACGTAGCAAATGAGTTGCCATGCAAGATGACTAGTTGGCAATGTACATTGGATTGCTCATGAAGTGTGATTAGATGGATGAAAAATGGGACTCAAAACCAGGTGTTCTGCTGGTTTTTCTGCTGAAAAATGCCCAAAAATGCCAAAATTCGTCAAAAACAGGTGTTTTGCTAGTTATTCTGATGGTTGGTTAGCGCACGGACCATGAGGCCCATGTGGGCCAAACCGCTCTCGGGCTCACAGGCCCGAGCGCGTGGGCCACAGCACAGGCCCATGGCCCATGCGTAAAGATGAGGCGTGTGGGCCTTCGGCCCAAGTGAGTCTGTTACCGACGCGTGGGCTACGCTCCCAAACGAAACGCCCGACCATCCCTTCTTCTATCTTTTTTTTATACGAATGTTGACATTTTTGAGGCATTTTTCAGCCCAAAAAAAACCAGCAGAACACCTAGTTTCAAGCCCCACGTTTCATCCATCTAATCACACTTCATAAGCAAGCCAATGTAGGTTGCCAACTAGTCATCTTGCATGACAACTCATGTGCCATGTGGACGGCCACGTGGCAGCCCATTTGCGATGCAAGGAAGCCCATGCATGCAGCAAAAACTCTCTTTGAGCAAAAAATTTCAGATTTTCTAGATTTTTTCACCCATCTTCCAGAGCTTGTATATCCTTCATTTGATCTCTGTTTTGAGTGATCTAGGGTTTTTTGGAAAGCCCTCGCCACCCTCTACAACGTCCCACAAGCAGTTAGTCGAATCCCAGAACCGATTGAAGCTGAAACGGCCAAGAACAATGTTGTTCAACAATGTTGGGAACCCAGAAAACAGAGAAAATTGTGTGGGTCTGATCTTTGGAGTGTCGATTCCTAGGCCATTTCAGGTCCGTTCTTGAGGTAAAACCCCTCTTCTTCTTCCTTATTACGAGTATTTCAATGTCCAAGTGATAGAAATTAGATTCTGAGATCTTAACCACGTTTTGTTAAGTGATGAAGTTGACTGTTTGATCAATTGTTTCAACAATTGATGCACGAAACAGTTCTAGAAGGTGACTTTGAAGCATCATTTGAAGAGGCTAGGGACATCTGTTTGACTGAAATCTGAGGCATTTTAAACCTCATACCAGAGGCTACACAAAGGTATAAACTCCAACCCCTAAGCCTCTGTGTACACAATTTTATGTTCATGCCAAAATGCCTCCTTACATGCTGATTTATGGTACTTAAAAAAAAAAATTCTTAAACAATTGATAGGTGCCATTTGTAGGGTGAATTTAGAAATGATTATGGCCATGATTGCTTACTGTTCTGATATGAGAGTTGAATTACCAATATTCTGGATTCTGAATCACACAAAATATGTATGATAAGGCCTCAAATCAGTAGGGCAATAGATATGCATAGCCACTTGAAAAACCGTAGGAAATGAAGTTTTGAACAATTTGATACGTGACAGAAAAGTAGGAGACTAGTTGACAGACCAAATGTAGGTAATTTGAGCTAAAATTTGGTGGAGAGATAACTGGACATGTCAATAGTATGTATATCAAATTTCAGGTCATTCTAAATTTGGTAAATAGGTCAACCAATCCACTAAGTGACTGCTTGTCACAAAGAATACGGTGTTTCACAATCCCTGTCAATGCTCTTAGAAACCTTAGTAAATTGTATCCAAAAATTAGAAATTAAAATTCTAGTGAAGGTTTAGACAGTCTAGATGAAATCTGAAAAGTTTCGCGTAAATCCGACTTGTGGACAAGAGAGCAAAGAGCTCAAAATTGGGTTAAGTGTTGAAATTTTGAGATTTTTTTTATCCAAATGACCAAATTTTGACCCAATTGACCTATTTAGAACCAATTTGGACACAAATTAACTAAGAGTGACTCAGTTGACTACGTTGACCAGAGTTGACCAAGTTTGACCAATTGATCGAACGTTGACCGAGACGATTTGGGTCGATTGAAACCAACTAGGGACAGTGAGATTAGAGATTAAGCCACAGTATAGAAAGAACTGAAATTGCGTTTAATTAATGCAGATTCGAGTGAGCACTACAGGACTGGGCTGGTTGTCGACAGGACATTGGTACGCGGGACCCGAGGTGAGTAGTTTGATTCAGGTGTTTTCTGTGACTTATATTCCATGCATAAAACTTGTGTTAAATGGCATAGTTTAAATGGTTTCACGAGATTTAAATACATCTGATTAGTTTTGAGATGTGTAGATATACACGGGTAGTTAGACTATAGGCTCGAGGGCCGAGCATCAAGGTTGAGGTACTTGTTGTGATTGAGATTAGACTCGAGGTCCGAGCGCAGGGTTAGAGCATATGATCGATGTGCCTAACTTCCGACCCGCTCGAGTGATGGCACTCAAGGATCGAGCGCGGAGTTAGGGTATTCGAAGAATACGCCTAGCTTACGACACGCTCGAGTGGCGAGTACGCCTGAGTCAGGACCCGCTCAAGCGATGAACATAAGTTGAGTTTGTTGAGTTGACCCTAGCCTGGATACGTTTTTAACTGGCATGGATTTGACATGTTTTTATAATGGTTGCATTATTTATAACTGCTTTTATACTATTTCATGCATTCAAATTTTATATTATTTTTGTAGCTCGTGCATATATGCATTGTTTTGTAGTATTGGTTATAGATGATATGCTAGTCTTTCTACTCAATGAGCCACGTCGATTTTAGGCTCACTACTCTACCACTATTTCAGGTTCTTCGGTGGCTGATAAAGTGGTGATCGCCTAGCTCCCTGATGATTCCTGTTTCCTTTTCTATATTTTTTTATTTAGAGGTTGGTCACTTCTTGTTTGTGTATAAATGGTCAACTATGTATTTTGGACAAGACAAATATATAATGAAATGTTTTCTCTTTGTGTGTTGCGTACTATCGCTTTTAAGTGTTCTAATTATTTTGATATCGTTTGTTGTATGAGATTGGAGAAGGGCTTAACAGTGATTGAGTGACCTCGACATGGTGAGTGAGTTCGTCGTGCCACTGTGCCGATCGGGCCGCCCTTCGCCTAAGGGCATCGTTTTAAAATAGATTTCTGGGACCCAGTCATTCAAACCATCAAAAGGCGGACTGCTAGATGGAAAAGAAGCTACTTATGGGGGGGGGGGGGGGGGGGGGGAATTTTTTTTTTTTTAAAATATATTTAAAAACCTCCCCACAAACACCAATTTTTTTTTTAAATATACCAAAAAAGGGGGGG